>JAAXCT010001641.1:0-143447 GCA_012490785.1 Eragrostis nindensis | reverse complement strand
TGGATCTTTTCTTCACATCAGGTAGCATGCCACCAGGCTCCAAAATTGCCACTGAACAATTGTGAGGCGCCAACACCATTAATTGAAGCTACATTCAAAGAATAGGTGATGCAAGTTTTTTTTTTTCCCTGGTGAGAGGCACAAACCATAAAGAACACAATTGTACTTTGGGAGAGTCATAGTTTCCCTCCTCAGCAAGCATCTTATGTTCAATCTATCTTGGGAAAGTAACCAGCTAAGCTATTTGTGCTTTTCTTCTACAGTAGTATTTCCTCAACCATGAGATAGATCTAGGATTTATTTGATGAAAAAATAGTGATTCCCAGGATATAAGTGCAAACATCTCCACATTCCTATGTTAGCACAACATATATATCATGTAGCATGATGAGTAATTGGTCAGCTAATTAAATAGAGGCTTCCATTGACAAGGACAATCAATTAGTGTTCTTAATGCTTGCATGACTAAGCAGTCTAAGCTAACAATTAGATAGTTTCTTTGGACAATGAGAAAAGGTAGTTGCCTTAGGGATGCCAATAGGTACCCGATATCCGATGGGTAAATACCCTATTTAGGGACGGGTATGGGACACATTTTGTACCCATGGATATGAAGATGGGTAAAGACTTACACCCATCAGGCATGGTGGACAACCATAATCCGTACCTGTCCTACTCACAAACCCGGAATGTGGCTTGAACCTATGCTTTGTTTGTGAATTGAACCTATGCTTGATATGTGCAGTTGTATTTTTGGCATGTAGCATGAATAGTCTAGACTGATATGAGGCTTTATTTGTATATGGTTGAGCTAACTGAAACTTGTTAAATTGTTGAGATATTGACAATCTGTTTAGTTTAGTATGGGCTACTCTCGGATACCCATTATTAACCGCGTGGATGTGGGTATAGAAAATGGATTCCCACCCGAGCGGGTGTGAGTATAGGGACGTACGGGTATATATAACTTTTCCTGTCGGGTACGTGTTTAGGCATGCAAAACCCATGGGTATTTTACTCACTGCCATTCCTAAGTTGCCTTGCAAGTCTTGGCATTTTCCAATTGCTGTTGTCTAGAGTTACATAAATGCTTTTAGGTCAGCTTCACCCAAAGAAATATTATTGCTGAAGAATTTATGTAGGTATTTTAAGAGTTGTGTTGTGAATTCTCGGTTCAATGATGCGAGGATCTCTCTAATTTTTAGATCTGCACGTGTTTATTCATTTACTGTTACTAGGCCTGCACACTCGCTTTTATTTGGTTATTTCGTTCCCAGAAAAAAAATGGTTTTAGTAAAATTAAAACCAAAAGTATTTAAAAAAATAAAAATTGCTAATTAACTGAATATTTTGGTTCTGTTATTTCGGTTTTAACCTTACTTTAGAAATAACTATCTTGCTTGTAATGTTTATACAATATTCATTAAGAAATATTCAAATATGATAATATATATGAAAGTAAGTCTTGAATATTAAAATGTCAAAGTTGATTGATAACAAAAGTTTTATTACATTAATCCTCATTGAAAATGATAGACAATTAAGTACTTGGCAATATGATTAATTATCCTCGCAAAAAAAAATTAAAAATAGGATACAAAGAAGTTTGATTATTTGATTATTTTAAGTTTCTAATATTAAAAATCTAAATATTTAGTTAATCTTATTATTTTATTTTAGAAATCAAAATATATTTCAGTTAACCTAATAAAGCAAAATAACGGTTCAATCAACTCGTTTTGGATTTGGTGTAGATTTCATCTTTTTTTTGGCCTAGCTCTACATGTTATTATTTCTATAATTGTCAGTCGAATTGTGGAAAGGTTGAGTGTACACTCATCTCATTATTACTAAAACCAAAAAATTACAACGGGCTAGACCGCGACAAGTTCTTCGTACTTACATGTAGAATATCAGTTTGCTCATCTTTTGTGAAATAGTTGGGTTTCAGTTTTTCCACAACGGAAATGAGAATCGCGGTGGTTGATGGTGAGATGGCCGTGTTCATTCAGATCGGAGTTTTCGTCCGTGATATATCCGTCTAGGACGATGATCTTAGATGCTGAACTTTACGGCTCTTTCAAAGTTTCTTGTCTTTCATCAATAGAGTTGGCGTTGATTAGGATTTTTGTAATCAGATGATGTAATATGCTTCAATACTAATGAAATTTTTCTTTTCGCAAAAGAAAAAATTCGATGAACGAACGAAACAGTTTCTGTATCGGTTTATGTTGTTCAAAAGGTATTATCAATGCATCGCTGACAAGTTTATTGTAACTATATATAAGCGATTTTTATGTGATACTATATCTCGGGCGACATTAATTTTCAGTCGCTAAAAAATTACTACGGGGAAATTCAGCCAACTGGAATAAGTAAATGGGTAATAAACTACTAATATCTGTATTAAACACGGATTTTTCAGGGGTGGAAAAAGGGAGAAAAAAAAAGGAACAGGCCGAGACCCGCACTCGGCTGACGAACACCGCCCGCACCGCTCCTCAGAGACCGGACTCGATTAGCCCCCGCAAACCTCCTCCTTCCGCCGAAGAAGAAGAACGGCAGCCGTCACATCCTCTGGCGGCTCCCCGCTAACGCGTCGATTGGATTCGATTGGTTAGCTGATCTATAACTGGTATGGAACCCTAACTTTCTTGGATGCAATTTTTTTGGGAGACAGATCCCGTCCCTGCTTATATGTGAGCTATCAAATCCAAATTCCTCCAAAAGGAATCAGGATTCGGTGTTCAGCTCAACAACATCCACGCCCAACGCTGAGTCCGCCTTGTGATGATGGTGCTTGTTGCATGTACCGCCTTGTGATGATGGTGCTTGTTGCAGGTACGCAGCTGTGAGACGTGGGGAAATGTCTCAGTATCACGCCGACGAGGTTGAGGAGATGGAGGACGAGTACGACATGAACGAGCCAGCTGATGACATGGAGGAAGAAGAAGAAGAGGAGGAGGTGTACCATGAGCCGGTGGAGAGGGACTATGCCGAGGAGGACGAGGATGAGGACCAAATGGTGCGTGCCCGTCAATTTCATTGCTTTTCGTTTATCTTTGAATGCATCACTAGTAGCAGTATTTTATGTATGCTTAGTTTCGATGCGGTGGTTCTAATGATAAACATATCGATTGAAGGCTATCGAAATCAGTAGTGCCAATTTACTAAAATTTTAGAAGAGCATGTAAGCAATTAAATGATGCACAAACATTGCTGTTGTAATTGCGAGGCATACGTTTTGAAGGGTGTCAAGATGATATCATATGATAGCCCTATGCGTTTGTACGTTTGCCAATCGTCTATGACATCTGTGATTTTTTAAAATTATTTCTTTCTGTTTTTCTCTATTCCTTCTCAATTGTCAGGAAATTTGCTATGTATAGGAAACGCAGTCCAGTGAATGGGCCTGGCAGAATCACTTATGGTTGTTATT
Source organism: Eragrostis nindensis (assembly GCA_012490785.1). Taxonomy (NCBI): domain Eukaryota; kingdom Viridiplantae; phylum Streptophyta; class Magnoliopsida; order Poales; family Poaceae; genus Eragrostis; species Eragrostis nindensis. The sequence goes on along the minus strand of JAAXCT010001641.1, from coordinate 140,008 downwards.
ATTAAGGAAAGGAGTCTTTTCTTTGATGGATAAAGAGAAGTTTTATTTAAAGGAGTTCTTAAATGATTATGCTTAACTTTTAATTTGAGCAACTGGACTGAGACTATGACATAAAACCTTGTATCTGTTTGAAGTTTTTTGCTTTAGTTCTTACCTGTGCAAGTGATGGCGTTGTCTGAAATTTCTATTTTATGTAGCATAAGCTCACGGATACAACCTTAGCTGACGTAAGAAATGGAAAAGATATTCAAGGAATACCATGGGAGAAGATGGCAATCACTAGAGAGACATACAGGCAGGCCCGTCTAGAGCAGTACAAAAACTACGAGAACATACCTAATTCTGGAGAAGAAGCAATGGCGGTAAGACTAGTAAAACATTTTAGATTTGGTTATGTGAAAAAACTTCACTTTGAAATTTATACTGGTGCTAACGCAGGCATGCAAGTCTACTGAGAAAGGAGAAACATATTACGAATTCAGGCAAAATACTAGATCAGTGAAATCTAGTATATCACACTTTCAGGTGAGTACGTTCACACTAGGTTATCTACGTTTGATTTCTGCTGAGCTATTATAAGTTTGAAATGCCAAACATCAGGTGTCTGAAACTCTTTCCCTAAATTATTCAGAGCATGCAAAATTAATTAAAATGATTCTATGGTTCTGTTGCTTGAAAATGTTACACAAAGAAGTATGACCTCCAGCCTGATATTATTGACGTTTAGGACAACAACGAGCTATCCTCAGCTCAAAATTGATGTACTAAATATCATTTGTATCAAATTGGGGAGAGCATTTGTTATTCAAAGCATATCAAGTAGATTTTACTAGAATCATTGACTCATTGACTATATTGGCGACATCTTAATCTTCGGACCATACTAATGACCCGTGGAAACAAAGTTTTCATAATTCCCACTTGACCGAGTTGAATCAATGCAGCAACCTGTTTAAGTACCTCATATTTAATGATACTTCAATTCTTTTATGATTCATATATGTTAAATTGTTGAATAAGAAAAAAATGAGCTTGTTTATTTCTACAGCTAAGAAATTTGGTATGGGCCACAACGAAGCATGACGTGTACCTGTTGCTACATTACTCTGTGCTTCATTGGTCAGCTGTAAGTGGTGTGGATACAGAAATCATGGATGTCCATGGACATGTTGCACCAACTGAGGTGGGGAGCAAATTTTTGCTTGCTTTCCTTTTTTAATCCGTATATACTTTATTAATGCCGTTGTCTTGTAATGTTGTCTTGCAGAAGCACCCTGGAAGCTTATTGGAAGGTTTTTGTCATACTCAAATTAGTACCATGGCAGTGAAGGATAATTTTCTAGTGGCTGGGGGTTTTCAAGGAGAGCTGATATGCAAAGTTAGTTTTCCGTAATCTGTATTACTCACATTTATTTTGCGAATGCTAAAATCTCTGTGGATTTGTAATGCTGATATTTATTGATGACCTTTTGCTAATGCAATGTAGCATCTAGATCGAAAAGGAATAAGTTTTTGCTGCAGGACAACATTTGATGAAAATGCAATTACCAATGCCTTGGAGATATTTAATACATCAAGGTGAATTATTCTCCCTGGTTATTTCTTGGGACTTCTTTTTTCCAGATTTGACCTTAGCTTCTGAAACATCAAGGATCGAGGCCCTATGTGATCTCTGGTTGTGCTAGATATTTTTCTGGCTCCTGATCTATCTAGTGGGCAACTGCGAAGTAGAGTTGAATCATAAAATGAGTATTTGACCCAAACTCTAGCTCCAGCTACTGCTTTCTCAATTTTGACCATTTTACCAGTTATATTCGATATTTTTCGTCCTCTCTTCTCATTGCTTCCTCATCATCTATCTGTTCCCAAACCACCTTGTTCTCTCACAATGAGGATGCTTGAGGATAGTGGTAGCAGTAGACATCAGGATTGTAGAGGGACATTGATCTGGTGGCAGGCCCACTTAACTGTGGCTGCCAGACGACAGACGATTTAGGTAAGGGAAGGGAAAGTTTAACTTCATTTGTAATGCTGGAAAACATGCCATGTGAGCTTGGAATGCCTGACTGGGCTGGCTTGCACCCAGTTGATCTGCAGTACCTTAGGAGCTTAATATGCATTTCGTATCTGTGGGATCTACTTGAATGGCTAATGCATGTTTAGGGCCCCACAATGAAATCCCACTCTTTTTACTGTCTCTACTACCGCTAAGGGATTTTTTTTTTAAACCGACGTTACAGTTCATATTTTTTTTTTTCTGGTCTCATTTGTTCTTTTCAGTGGAGCTCTTCACTTCATTGCATCTAACAACGACTGTGGTGTGAGAGAGTATGATATGGAAAGATACCAGATGTGTAAGCATTTCCGATTTGATTGGCCTGTCAATGTAAGTGCTTTTGCTTGCTTCTCCATTTTCTTTACAACAGTAGGAGAGCACAGTACTGAAAATATTTATATTACTAAAGATAGTAAATGTATTGGGGTGAGGGTTTTCTTTACCACTGCAGTTCCATAATTATTGAGTAAACCTTTTGTTGCATTTTGGTTGTCGTTCCGCTTTACCGTTGTTGAAGAGGTAGAAACACGGTAATATTTACACGAGAATTCAAATATACATTCTCTAAATTACATTTCCCAACTGTAAACGCATCTGTCATTTTCCACATCCTGTCTTTCTACATAATGCAATAATGTCTAAACAGGAGCTTGTGATGCTCATGATATTTTACAATTTGTCAAATTCATTTAAATACCTCTGTTTCCTTTGTTGATGCAGCACACATCATTGAGCCCTGATGGAAAGCTTGTTGTTATTGTTGGGGATGACACAGATGCTTTGCTTATTGATTCTAATTCAGGAAAGGTAAATCAGCATTTGTTAAAGTTGTGTTTTAAAGTTAATCATCTTAGGAAGCAGAGTATTTATTGTAATCTATGTCTTGTATCTGGAAGCAGACTGTTTATTCCATGAAAGGTCACTTGGATTACTCCTTTGCATCCGCCTGGAGCCCAGATGGACGAACATTCGCTACTGGTAACCAAGATAAAACTTGCCGTATTTGGGATGCTAGAAATCTCTCCAAGTCCGTCCATGTCTTGAGAGGGAACCTTGGAGCAATAAGATCTATTCGCTACACATCAGATGGACAGTTCTTGTCGATGGCAGAGGCAGCAGATTTTGTTCACATCTTTGATGTCAAAAGCGACTACAATAAGAGACAAGAGCTGGATTTCTTTGGTGAGGTATCCGGTATGTCTTTCAGCCCTGACACAGACGCACTCTATGTCGGAGTCTCAGATAGGACTTACGGCAGCCTACTTCAGTTCGGTCGCCTCTATAATCACTCGTACCTGGATTCACTGCTATGAGGTCAAATCAAACAACTGTTGAGCATGTTTCAGCGACAGCGATATTCAGCACAGATTAAACATCCGAAGTCAGATTTAAGGCTTGGTTCTTCTTTGATAATTACCTGCGCCTTGTTGTATGTGTACATGAGTAACTGTATAGACACCCATAGTCTGCTTTGAGGTAGAAATGAGGAGTCAGGTCATCATAAATTATACTCCAATTCGTTCTAGCTCTAGATGAACCATAAAGTCCGGAATTCGGATGTTAAATTGTATCAATGTTTGTACTATTTTGTTCTAGATTATGATATTTGCTATGCTGCAGTCGTATGGGCGTGGAATATTTTCTTAATTGGTCTATTGATGCACCCTGTTAATGGTAGGATGCATAATGGGGCTTTTGTGAGCAATTGGAGCTAGCACCCTCTGCTGTGACTTGTTTATATGCTGAGTTCTCAATTTTCCTCATAACACCCGATGTGAATTTTACTTTTATAACAAGCATAGTCAACCTTGTGTTAGCTTATGGCCAATCATTTGAAGTCATATGAGTAGAGTAGAAGTTAATGGTGTTGAATGGGAATGCCGAGAGCCATCTCCTTGCTCGGAAAGTTGTATTGAAATTGTTATTTCATGGGCGCCCGTCACAATGCCATTTTCCGGATATCTGGTCCGGCTGGTGGTGTTCTGCCACCGCTGCATCCGGGAAGGTTGTGCACTAGGAAGAACTCTTCCAAATCCTGATTTCGTTGATTGTTGCCAACCGCCAACGTGAAATTCGATAAAATCAATTTGGAGAGTTCATCATGCTCGCGTGAAAATTTTCCAATGGGAAAAAGAAACGAAAGGAATAGAGCAAAAGGGGAATTTGAAAGCTGTGAGAAAGCGCATCCATAATTGAACCAAAGAGCGGAGAAAACGGAACACGCCTCGATCATGGGCTAAGCCTGAAGTACTGACAGTGAGGCCTAACTAGCCTAGAGGCCCATCCCTGAGTGGCCTATAACACCCTTGGGCGCCGGCCGCCGGCGGCCGGCGTGCCCGTCTAGCGCCGCCGGGTCCTCGCTGCCCATCGCCATGGCGGCTCTTGCGCCCCAGCTTCTACGGCGCCGTCTCATCCTCTCTGTGTTCTCTGCGAGGTTCGTCGCCTCTATCCTCTCCAGCTCGATCGCCTGTTCGTCCTCTCTGCACGGCGGCGCGCGTTCGTCACCTGCCGTTGCGTGTTCTTTGGGCGGGCCGAACTGGAGACGAGGGGACGGAGGTGGTGGTGGATTCTCCAGCCTGTGAGGTGCGGGAGCACGGCTGTCACATTGAACACGGACGGCGGATTCGCAAGGTTTGCGGTGGGTGACACGGGCTCCAACCAGAAGGCCGATCAGAGGCAGGCGCCACCGGCGAAGAAGAAGATGTCGAAGAAGGCCAAGGTCAACCAGCTCAAGTGGTGCCGCCTCATGCCCTCAAGGCCAAGAAAAAGATGAAGTTACCCAACCCTGAAGTCAGGATCAGATACAAGCTCGAAAAGGTATAAACATTCATTACATTCTGCTACATTGTCTCAGTTCTGCTGCCATTGAATTTGTGTTGTAAGAGGATTCGTAATTCTTTCCATTTTGTGCTGGCATTGTATTGGTGTTGAGATAATGAACTGCTGCATTGACAAATTCTTTCATGATTATTCAGGCTAAGGAAAGAAGAATGGCTGATTGAGAAGTTGAGAAAGTACGAGGTTCTAAGAACGCCTGAGCCAGTTCACGATCCCGAGATCCTGACTGAGGGAGAAAAAATTTACCTCAAGCGAACCGGGGAGAAGAAGAAAAATTATGTTCCTGTTGGGAGGAGAGGGGTATTTGGTGGCGTGGTTCTCAACATGCATCTGCACTGGAAAAAGCATGAGACTGTGAAGGTGGTTTGCAAGCCTTGTCGGCCTGGCCAAGTGTACGAATATGCAGACGAATTGACGATGCTCGTCAAGGGTACAGTCATTGATATTGAACCCAATAATTCCATTATCTTTTATCGGGGAAAGAATTATGTGCAGCCAAAGGTCATGTCACCTCCTGACACTCTTTCTAAGCAGAAGGTAACCAAGTCTGAACTTGTGCTGCAATAACCGATGCAGTCCAAATATAACTGCTTAAAGCGAATGCTTCTATTTTTTAATTTTATATAAACCATCATGTTTGTAATCAGTTATATTTATTGACAATATGTGTGTGCGCCCCATAGGCCTTGGAGAAATATAGATATGAACAATCGCTTGAGCATACTAGCCAATTTATTGAGAAGTTGGAGAAGGAGCTTGAAGATTACCAGAAGCATGTTGCTCTATTCAAGAAACGTGATGGAGCTACTTCTGAGAAAATCGTTAATGAAGATACCACTGTCGATGACTATGAAATTACTTCAGATTCAGACTGAGCCAATTGTTAAATATGGTGTTATGATAGATCTTTGAACACTGAAAGTTCGATCAAATCTTCTGATCCTGCAAAGCTTAAATACACAGGCTAATGTTCATTACTACCTAAAACACAGGTTGACTCAATGGAAGGCTATTACATGAATTATGACATTATCTGCGATCAATCCTCACAACACTTGTAGCCAGATACAGAATATAGATTAGCATTTTACAGTTCAGAAAATATATCCTGCTAGACATATTTGTATTCTTAGTTTTCTCCTTTCATGTATTGCTTTTGGATTTCTTTGACTGTGACACTTTTTTGCCGTTGTTCTTTCTGAAAAATATATAGTTAACCTTTTGTAAGAATACCTGCTAAGAAGTTATAAAATAGGGGAACTTATTCATCTGTAGTTGACCTTGTATGTATGTTTCTCGCTTCTGAAGCTTGATTTCCACAAGAATATGATGAACTGCTGATTTGGGAGCTAGAAAGTGCTGCAGCTCTGTTACATTTATTGTTATTGCACATGGATGTCAGCAACGAGCAAGATTATCTGAAACATCAACTTTGCGCTGAGTATTTGCAAAAGAGATACAGATATGAGAAAAGGTATACTCTTGTATAACATCTCCTGGAGTTGATTGTTCATTAACAATTAGAAGATAGTGTTGGATTGGAAATGATTGATTGATTCCTCCAAACCCTAGAAGGGTGGGTAAAATACTTCTATACATGGGCCTCTAGGTGGGCCTCTAATATGGGCCAAACATATATACACTACAACCAACACCCCCCCCCCCCCCCCCCCCCCCCCCCCCCGCGCAGTCTGAACTTACCGGCGCAGCGGAGTTCAAGACTGGACACGAAAGAAAGAAAGAAATACACACAAGTGTACACACCCCCCCGCAGTCACAACTAGCCACCGATGATGTTGAGACTGGACCGAAACTCCGAGAACGTCGAGGAGGGGAGACCCTTGGTGAAGATGTCCGCAAACTGGGAGGTGGTTGGGACATGGAGAACCCGAACCTGGCCCACCGCAACCCGGTCCCGAACAAAGTGCAGATTGATCTCCACGTGCTTCGTCCGCTGATGCTGAACCGGGTTGGAGGAGAGGTACACGGCGCTGACGTTGTCGCAGTACACGAGGGTGCTCTTGAGGAGCGGGCTGTGAAGCTCCGCCAAGAGCTGCCGAAGCCAGGACGCCTCAGCCACGCCGTTAGCTACAGCCCGGTACTCCGCCTCAGCACTGGAGCGGGAGACAACTGGCTGCCGCTTGGACGACCAGGAGACAAGGTTGCCGCCGAGGAAGACCGCGTAGCCTGAGGTGGAGCGGCGAGTGTCCGGACAGCCAGCCCAGTCGGCGTCAGTGTAGACGACGAGCTCAGTGGAGGGAGACCTGTGAAGAGCCAGTCCGTAGTCAACCGTGCCACGGATGTAGCGTAGGAGCCGCTTCAGAGCGGCGAGATGTGACTCCCAGGGATCATGCATATGAAGACAGACCTGCTGGATGGCATACGTGATGTCCGGCCTGGTGAAAGTGAGATACTGCAAGGCACTAGCAAGACTCCGGTAGGCAGTCGGGTCAGCAACAGGAGCCCCCACGTCGGCAGATAGCTTGCTCTGAGTGTCGACAGGAGTGGAACACGGCTTGCAGTCAGTCATCCCTGCCCGGTCCAGAATATCAAGAGCATACTGCCGCTGGTGAAGAAAGAGTCCGGAAGGACGAGGCTCGACAGTGACACCCAAGAAGTGATGGAGCACACCCAGATCCTTCATAGCAAACTCCTGCTGTAAGCACTGAATGATGTTCTGGAGCAAGGTCTGACTGGACGCAGTAAGAATGATATCGTCGACATACAGCAGCAGATATGCAGTCTCAGAGCCACGGCGGTAGACAAACAGTGAGGTATCCGACTTGCACTCAGTGAATCCCCGAGAGACCAAGAACGTGGCAAACCTGGAGTACCAAGCGCGAGGAGCCTGCTTCAGACCATAGAGGGATTTGTTGAGGCGGCACACCATGTCAGGACGACTGGAATCCACAAACCCCGCTGGCTGGCTGCAGTAGACTGTCTCAGACAAGGTGCCGTGCAGAAACGCATTCTTCACATCCAGCTGATGCACAGGCCAAGACTGAGAGAGAGCAATGGAGAGCACTGTGCGAACTGTGGCCGGCTTCACCACTGGACTGAAGGTCTCATCATAGTCCACACCAGGCCACTGAGTGAAACCCCGGAGAACCCAGCGAGCCTTTTACCTGTCCAGGGAGCCGTCAGCACGACGCTTATGCGTCCAGATCCACTTACCCGTGACCACATTGCCACCAGACGGACGCGGCACGAGGTCCCACGTCTGGTTGGCAAGTAGGGCCGCGTACTCCTCCTCCATCGCCTGACGCCAGTGAGGATCCGCCAGAGCCTCACGGACAGAGGAGGGTAGCGGAGAGACCCCCGGCTCGACCGCTGCAGCGGAGAGGGTCGGAGACGAACGCGCCGCCCGCCGTGTCACCATGGGATGTATGTGGCCAGGATCCCGATGGATGACCGGCGGGTGGTACACCTCCGGGTCGAGCCGAGAGCGAGCCCGAGGTACCTGGGGCGCGGGCACCTCCGGCGGCGGTGGAGGTGGAGGCGCCGGGGCCGTCGGGTCCGGGGCCGGCACCGTACGGCGCCGGTAGACCAGCACCGGCTGGGCGTAGCGCGCAGGGGCCGCGCGTGGCGCGGGAGGAGGCTCCGGGGCCACGCGTGGCGCGGGAGAAGACGTCGGGGCCGCGCGTGGCGCGGGAGACGACGCCGGGGCCGCGCGTGGCGCGGGAGAAGGCTCCGGGGCCGCGCGTGGCGCGGGAGGAGACTCCGGGGCCGCGCGTGGCGCGGCTGAAGACACCGGGAGCGGTGGCAGTGTGCTCCGAAGACCTGCAGGTAGAGGGTACACTGATACAGGTGGCTGGACCACCGGGTCAGTCGGAAACACAACCTCGAGCTCGGGATCAAGAGAGGGAGTAGTGGAGGTGGAGTAGGGGAAATCGAACTCATCAAACACGACGTGCCGGGAGATGAGCATCCGGCGGGAGGTAAGGTCAAAGCATCGATACCCCTTGTGGTCAGGGGAATAGCTAAGGAAAACACACCTAGTCGAGCGGGGCGCCAGCTTGTGAGGAGCGGTGGCGGAGGTGTTAGGGTAGCAGGCGCACCCGAAGACACGGAGGTGATCGTACTGAGGTGGGGTGCCGAAAAGAGCGTGGTGGGGGGTGGGAGCAGTGATGGCACTGGAGGGAAGGCGGTTAAGGAGGTAGGTGGCAGTGTGGAGGCCCTCGGCCCAGAAGCGAGCAGGAAGGAGAGAGAGAGAAGAGAGAAGGTAAACCTAACCCTAGCCTGATACCATGTTGGATTGGAAATGATTGATTGATTCCTCCAAACCCTAGAAGGGTGGGTAAAATACTTCTATACATGGGCCTCTAGGTGGGCCTCTAATATGGGCCAAACATATATACACTAACAGATAGTCATTATTTGAACGTCAATTGAGTTGCCTTTTACCTTGATCTGGTTTCTCTGTTGTTGGGGTTAGTGGATCGTGGATGTAGAGTGCTAAATTTGATATACACTTTTGGTGTTTATCAATTGCGTGTACTTGGATTTCGTGAAGATTTCAACCTAGAACATATCAAGGAGAGAGATTGTTGAAATTTATCAAACATTGCACAAAGAATACCAATTACAATTTGTAATCATGTTGCTCAACTACATAATGGGGTTAGAAATTAGAATGGAAGCTACCAGCAGTTGATAGGGTACTATTGATTTTCATGTTGAACCAAGACTTATGGATGGATATTTGTGTGACAACGTAAGTTTTAAATATGAACACCAATTCGGGATGCAGTTTCTAAGAGCTATACTATGTTAAAATTCATTTACTAAGGCTGTTTTCTATTCTTGAAACTTTTGTCCTTGACTATGTCATTTTAGCGGATGGCACCTGCAACTGTGCATATCTTCAAGGGTAGTTGTAGTAAAGTACATAGGCTGTTTTCTATTCTTGAAACATTTAGGCTGATGTTTCTTTTTTCTTCTTTGGTAGGCTCAAATTGTGTTCAGCTATTGGATATCAAAGTGATTATTTTTTTAATGATTGCCCGTGCTGTGGACTGAACCTCAATTTCTCATCCTGGACTCACGAGCAGCTTGGAGGGCTTGGTTCAGTCTGAGGATACGAGAAAATTCCTTATTTACCATGGAAGATAGACTCATCCCTTACAAGCCATCGAAATTTTATGCCTCACATGCCTCTAAGTTAACTCTGTCAGCCTCCATGTGCTATTTTTTTCCGTGGTACCAAAAGCTTGGTCCCGTGAAGCACATGACCCATCATTATTCACCAAAAAAGAAAAAGTGTTGCTGCTGCCATCAAGGCTAGAGGGATGAAAAAGGCAGGAGAGAATGAGAAGCCTAAACGAAAAAACCAAAAGATACGGCAAACAAACTGAAGCCACAAGTGCCACATTAGTCCTGCTATGGGAGCTAGAAGCAAAATGTTACAGCTTCAAAGCCCTGCATTCTCATCAAGAAGCAAAAGGAGGCTTAGTTTATGAATATGATGCAACGTCTGAATCGAAAATGTGCTTATTTTGCCATGTTTTGGACCTGATGTAACGCTACTGAAATGTAGCTCCCTATTCTTGGCCTAGATAGACCAAATCATGTGAGTCGTGTGTGTTATGGTTGTGACATAGCTCTCTGCTGTGGCTGAACCTCCTGGACTTATATATGTGAACCAATATGTCTGGAATGCAATATATGCACTTATCTATGAACATATCTATATTTCCTCTCATGATCATGTGGCTGAACGTTCGTTCATTTCATAAATGATTAATCATTTTTCATATGATTATTCTATTTCTTGAGACTATATAATTATGATGACATGGAACGAACTTAGGCAAAAACATGTTCCAAGGTGTAGATTGGCCATTTCCATGTCAAGTTAATTAATAACATCCAAGGTTTAAGTTAATGGCATGTGAGGCATGAATTTGGATCCGATGGTAGATATGGAACTTTGAAATTTTTGTGGCTATCTTCCGTTGCTAGAGAGGGAATTTTCTCGAGTTAGTATTGCCCATATATTATAAGAAACATCAATGTTGGCTAATGTTTCAAAAGTGTAACCTAATAGTTATTTGATCCAATATTACTGGTACATATGTGATTCACAAATGACTTATGCAGATTATGCGATAACTGAATCTTTTATACTACTTCTCAATATACAGAGTCACTGACTGAGCATATTGAGAAGTAGTATCTGACATTGTTTTTAATTTTCTGGGGTGGAAATAGTTGTATTATTTGGCAGTAGCTTAAATTTTGAATAACACCATGATTTGAATTTCGGTACAAAATCAACAAGAACTAACGAAAAATAGCTGTTAACATCAGTAAATTTTAGTGGAGAGCAATAATACAGTTAGTGTGAAATGCCTATGTTATATCTCTACTACATGTTTTGTTTATGGAAACACATACATATTATACAAATTTATATAATTGCAGCGAGCAGTTTTTGATGTTTGTAGCATAACAGGAGGTACGAAAATGTCGCCTCGCTGGGTTTTATCCAGCGTTGCAAATTTTTGTACCCTGAAGGAGTGGTGGAAGGGAATAGAAGCGGGCATCAAGAGTCCATACTGGAGACCAAGCGCGAAATAGAACAATAAAAGTCTGAAAGCCATATGATGAGCGTTTGTATGGCAGTGTATGGTTGTTTTTAGTTACGATGTTGTAATGAAGCCACACATGAAAACCAAGCGCTGGGTTTTCCGATGTTGTAATGAAGCCACGCCATGAAAGCCATATGATGAGCGTCTATATGGCAGTGTATGGCTGTCTTTAGGCACGATGTGACTTAGAATTTGACACGCGGACCACGAATAAGAACTTATTTATGCCATGAAGAGTTGAAGACCATGAGCTAGCTTGGAGAAGAAGTTTTATTATGATATTTGACAACAAGCAGTAACACCGATGAGGATCTTTCCAAGAGTGTTGGGGGGAGAAGTCCTCTCACCCTCTCCTTTCACTCTCGTCCCCATCCTCTTCAATCCTCTCCTAGCTTCTGTTTATGAGTAAACCCGGGATCTTTTCAAGCACCAAAACAGAAAAGTTCCCTTACAATAAACCAATTCCTAAATCGAAACACCAAAAACCAAAAAAAGGAAAGAATATCCTTCCTGTCCTCCATGCATGTACACTTGAGTGTACATACTCAACCATTCACATGCTTTTCATGTTACCTCCGAACATGGAGCCAGTCGTCGCCATCTTCGCTGTCAGACTCTGTTTAACCGTGGTTTGTATACGTATGTATAAGCATTCCTTTTGCAAGAGTGTAAAGTCTCCAGAAATGAACTCTTCTATGGGTTTAGAACTTTGCACTCCAGATGGCATTCTCACTCTCGCCGCAGCGCTGATGGACTTCCTTGATCCGATCCGCAGATTTGCAGATGCCGCTACAGCTCCAGTCAAACGACGCAACGCACACGTTGCCTGCCTGCGCCTTCCATTCGCAGTCTGCACAAGTATGTCAGTCAGAAATGGTGTATTGAATTTTTCTTGACAGTCATCTAGCACCTCTCAAATCTATCATACAGCAATTATGAGAACTGTAACGAAGGTAAAATGTTTATTCATTCTGATTGGCCATTGACACCTCGATCGTAAGCACAGGAGAGGTGTGACTTTCTTAAGGAAAGGTCAGGTGTCCCGTGTCATGACAGACTAAGAATATCACCGCAAACAATGTTGACAAGCACATGCTTTCTGCTGCGGCATTTGGTCCCTTTCTCCTCTCTCTCTCGCTCGCTACAGTAAAGAGAGGCGATAAGGGTGTCGTTCCTCCCCGCCGGCGGAGCCGGTTCTCTCCGTCGCCTCCGATGGCCCTCGGGGCTGCGCGAGGTGGCGGAGAGGGCAGTGCTCTCGCTGGCGGATGGTAGGATAGGTCCTAGTCTAGGTTTTCTTAGGTCTAGGGTTAGGGTTCCGGCGGTTGGCGGCGAGAGTGCGGCGGCGTCGACCGGGAGTCCGGATCTGTCCCTCCGAGTTCGGCCGCGTCCCGCCGGTGCTTCACTCCGGTGCCGGCGGCGAGCTCGTGGGGGCGGAGTCCCCGTCGAGGGGCTCCTTTTTAGGAGTTCGCCGGCGGATCTGCGTCTTCGTCGACGAGGCGTGGAAGAGGCTGGCTTTTTGGTTCAAGGAAGCGGACGATGCTGCGGTTTCGTGGAAGAAGGGTGGTTGGTTCGCGCTCGGGTGTTCCACGGCGGCACACGTCGTCGTCGGCGAGCGGCGGGCCAGCCGGGAAGGTGCTCGGGGCGTGGCCCCGGCCGATTGGTCGTTCAGCTCTGGCCCATCTCGCCGTTCCGCGGTGAGTGTCTTCCCCGGCTCGTTGAAGCCTTTGTGCGATGGAGTCCTTCTCGGCGTTGGGTTGGTGGCGGCGGCGAGCGATGCAGGCGCTGGCGTGGCCGGCGAAGGCGGATCTCGTCGCCATCGATGTGCTCGAGGTCCAGGGACCTGTGTGTAATTTCTTTCTTTGCTAAGGGCCTCTTTGCACTTTGTGCGGTACAGCTGTCCGTATCCTTGTATTCGTATCTGTATGGTTGTATGGTTGTATTTCCTTAATATAAATACAGGTATGTTTGATCAAAAAAAAAAAAAAGCACATGCTTTCTGAAAGCTGATGCCACACCTACTTTGTGAGGTTGACTAACAACCACCACAAACCACCTATTTTCCCAAATAAACCCATACAGATCACGTACGCTGTATGCAAAAGACTAACTACCAATACAGTTGGGAGCCGACTGACATCACATGTTCACACCAACCGGCTTCAAGTATAGGAAGCAAAGACTCCGGTTTTTTCCGGAAGGAGAGTTCTCGCGAAACAGCGCCGCTCCTAGGCTCCAACCGCCGCCACCCACGGGCCCCCCTCCTTCCCCGTCTCCGGCGTCCTCGCCGGCAGGGTGAGGGAGTGGGGAGCCCCTCCCAGTCCTGTAGCTTGTATAGCTTTAGTCTCCTGGCTTGTAGCAAGCCATGGAAGTAGCCCCTTGCCAAGCTCTCTTTGGTGCCGTCGCCGCCTTGCTTGCTGCTGCTGGTGCTTTCGTCCTCGGCGAGCTGGGATTACAGGCAAGCCACCAAGAGTTCTCTTTAGCCTTGAATAAAGTAGCCTTTAGGCCTGGTTTTCCCCATCCAGCCACTGCATCCACCGTCGAGAAGTCCAAGCTTTGGTCCTTCACCGGCAGATCTGCGCCTTTGGGAGCGGAATCTGTTGGAGGTGCATCCGGAGCGGCCACTCATGCTTCGTCGACGACTCCATCTTGTTGGCTCCGTCACCACTTCGTCACAGCACCTCGACTACAACAGGTGATTGGTGGACGTTCGCTGTGGCAAGCTCGGTGCTTGCTGCCTTCTGGAGATGAAGGTGATAAACTACCCGTCGCTGCCGCTGTTCTTCATTCGAATCTTCGGCCGGCGGTACTACTCAACGACACCTTCCTCCCTCCTTCAACCTCCAAGACTTCCAATGAAGCAACGGAGGCCCTACTGGCGGCGAGTTTTCCGGCGATGTCGTCGCGGTCGTCTGCGAAAGTTCCTGTTGCCGCACACGTGGCGCTCAAACACCTTCAACCGACGCGTGTCACAACGTGTCTTCTGTATGAGAGTGGTAGTCAATGGTGTTCTGTGTTCAGATCCTCACAAAGGATCCGTCTGTACTGGGCTTTAATATAATATATATTCTTTACGTTTCAAAAAAAAAAAAAGTATAGGAAGCAAATATGCTGAACTGAGGGGAAAGCAACAAACATACCTGGTGGTGTGCCACAGCAGAGACGGCGATCGTCGACGTGTTCGACGTCTAGTCCGATGAACCAGGCTCCAAGAGATACATCCTCGTTAGCATATTTGTGCAGAACGTGCCTGAAATGTCGTCATCCAATCATGGTCAACTTCAGGCATTCCTTAGTCGAAAAACTGTAAATCTGAAGAACAGGGAACATAATTTGTGAACAAAACTTCTTACTTGTTCAGTGCTATGTAGGAGGCCAGATCTTTAGAGATGGCGTACAGCTGACCGGTTGCGTGTCGGAAGTACTTGTTTCCCCATTCACCGAATTTCCAGTACTCGGGCTCATGGTATCTCACACCTCTGGAAAAAAAAAAAAGAAGACATTTTAATAGATGTTGCAAGAAGAGCAGAAGCTTAGAACAGCCATAGGAACTTACTTCTGAGCCAGGACTGGACCGGATTTCATGCAGCCGATGTAAACTCTGGGTTTCGAACGATGTCTCGCTAAGGTGTTTCCAAGCGTTGCTGCATTGCAGAACTTTGTTAGACACTATTGGTGATTCCAGGACGTGGAACGTATACTGGTGATGTGCTTCAGGTTCAGAAGACACAGACACACAGTGATTGATATAGTGAATGGTGAGATCAGAGAGTAATAATCGGCACACCTATATTTACATGTACATCATCATCGACCTTGATGTAGTACTCTGCATCCCACATGGACACTGCTGTCGCGAAGTACGATTTGGTCTTTGCTGCAAGCTCCAGGTACCCTTCAACATGGTCCTGAATTATTGGCAAGCATTCCAACGACACTTAACTTCAGTACATGCAAATCAATAGACAGCTAACGCTATACTGCATCTGAAGGGAATTTACCAGCCTCATGAAGTCCCCATGTTTTCTGTCCTCTGCATCGATTGCTCGGTCCAGTATACCGCCAGATGTTGCACTACGAAAATGGCAAAAAAAAAGTTCCTGATTTAATAAAAACAATTTACAGCTTTGAAAATGCAGGACATGGACAGTGAATTGGCAACTGTTTCAGTTACTACCTATTACATTGCCCCAGAAAATTCACTGTTCCTATATTGTTATGAAAGACTGAGCGAAGTAAATTTTCCCATGTACTGACCTATGACCGATGACGAACCGAACGATAATGCCCTTCTCTTCCTCCATCTTTCTTCTTTTCTCACCTATTTTAAAACCAGCAAAATAATAGATCAGTAATAATTTTACAAGACGTACTCTGGAAGCACAAAATCTGCAAACCTTGAGGCATCCATGTAGCACGAACTGAATCTCTTCGCTTCCGACTGCTGAATGCGGTGTTTATGCCGATGACCATGAAATATTTTCGTTTCCCTTCTGATTCAGATGATGGCGCGACTTTGATCATTGATTCCTGTGCCGCCTTTGCAGATGCTAGCTCCATTTCAAGGTTTGATATTGTTTTGTCCAGTGTCCTGCTCACAGTCAAATTACTTAAATCATCAGAAGAAAAATATGTAATATTCCAGTGTCAAAATCAGCATATTGAAACACCATGGCTACTCACTGTATAGCATCTTGAGTTCTTGGGACCTCTTCAGGGATGTCTTTCACATCGCCAATCTGTATTGCGGCCAGAAAATTGTACATACTTGTTCATGATTCAGAGCAGGAGTCCAGCTCAAATCGACTGAAATGAAAATGCAGAGTGTGCTTACACTTTTCGGTGCACAATCACCAGAAACAAGGTTCATCTTCTCCACTTCCATTGTCGACCTTCGGATTATTTCTTTCGGCTCCGGCATTGTCCACATCCTGGATTAATAAGTTATATTTAGCATTTTGGTACTAGGCTATGTTCCACAGGGCTCAAGACTGAAGAAAAGCAAACTTCAGGAACCTAAACAGCTAGTACTCCTTAACTAGAAGGAAAAACAGAAACTTGCTGATTGGGAAAATGCAGTTTGCCAAAGTACCTTGGGTTCCTTGCTTATTTTTAATATAACAATTTAAAGTATTATCATTTTACTGTATACTGGCATAAACTTCAGTGTCAATCACAGAGACTACGTTTGGAAGTTCCACTGACAGAGTAAAAATATAACTGAAAGCTCCTAAAAATTAAGGAATTCTATAGTCCAAAGAGAGTAATTTGATGAGCTAACTGCATTGCAATATCAACTAAAAACACTTCAGCAGAATCGATCAACTAGATTACTCCTTCGACCGGAACCGTCATTTAGTACTACTAACATCGATCAGACGCGGAAGTGTGTGGTGACTCTCTCAAGTAATCTTCCAGCAAGAAAAACATTTTACTTCCACGAACTAGAAACCAAAGGCAAAATGATTTTACCACCCCTGCTGGTGGACCCGGGGTAGCAGAAAAACTTACTCCAGGTGAAAGAGAACAGAGTGCCTGCCACTATGTTGTCGGCGACAGGTAGCGTTCTTCTTTCAGGGAGACGGACAGTTCGCGTTTTAAATGATCCTGCATACTACCTGCCTGCGATGCAACACCGCCGCGCTGCACAGAATCTTCTCGAGAGTAAAGACGCATCACATCGGCCAGTGAAGTACAGTGCGCTCAAATTCCACATTCGGCACGAGCAAGATCGGGATTCTCGAGATTTGCTGTTTCATCAGAGCACTATACGGCAACAGAAAGTACAAACAGCAATAGTTGTTGGGAGGTACTGGTACTCCATTGACCACCTCCAAGAAAAGGGGTGAGGAAGAAGATTCCAACTAAGATAGAATGGAGGAGGGACTCCCGGTCGAAAATAGAAAGAATGGAGGAAAGACTGTAAGAAACTTGGAATCATGGAGAGAAAGAAGACACGATCGGAATCGACAGCTAGAAATTTCTACCTGTTTTCTTTAAACAAAAACTTAAATTGTAGAATGACGAAGCAATACAAAATTTTTGCTGTTGTTATTGCCCGAGCACCCAAGAAGATAAAGAATAGTTCATACTCTCAAAACAAAGGGGTTGTATATGATCCAAATGAACAAGGGCACTGGACACGATCAAATTGTTGCGTGACAACATGACATCGAATCAAGAGACACAGGAAAGAGGAACGAAGACAGAGCAAGAAGAAACATGGTGTTGTATGCACCTGTTGGTGAAGAGCAGGCCGATGCAGAAGCTGCCGAGGCAGAGCAGGAAGGTCCATTTCTTGGAGATGGTTCCTCGCAGCACCAGCTCCTCTCCTCCTCCTCCCAAGCCTCCTCCTCCTCTGCTCTTGTTAAAGCTCATCTTCTCCCTCTACAAATCCTCCTATGCTTCTATCTCTCACCACAGCCTCAAGGCCGGTTCTCTCACCTCAACCTCAGTTGCCTAGTGCTCCTCCCTCTCTGAATCCTCATGATCGCAGTCCAAGAACTCCACAACCAGCACCAAGAAAAGGCCCCTCCCTCCTCTCCTCCTGCTGCCGCTCTCGCTTTTGTGCGCAGCAAGTCACCTCTCTCTCTCTCTCTCTATACTGATCGAGATTCCTTGGTTCCAGGTGCCCACCCAGCTGCTCCTCCTCCTCCGGCCACTCGTCGCTGTCTTTGGGGTGAAGGGGAAGGCGGAGAAGAAGCAGCTACCGAAACGACGCACCAACTGCGTGCGCTGCGCGCGCGTGCCTGGAGTGGAGTCCGGAGGAGGGAAGGGATCTCGATTCCTTTGCTTGCGTGGGGGGATTTATTCGGCCACTTGAGCCGGTCTGCTCGTTTCCCGCGGGTGGTTAACATTTAACAAGCCGGCGCCTTAAACTTTATTCCTCTTGGGTATAGGGGTTACATGCATATACATACTGGATGGATTAGTAGTCAAAGTGGCGCCATTAATGGGGGTGCGGACGTCTGCTTATGCCGTAGTGGAGTTTGAACTGATGGCTGGGAAATGGCGGTTCTGCCCTCCCTGTGGTCAAGTCAATGGCTTTTGCTGTTCTTGTGCCCTGGTTTGCAAGGAAGCAAGTCGTCCGATCCCATGTGTACCTTGGCTTGGACACAGTGCCAATGTATAGTTTGACGCTGATGGGGATTCTCCATACTGAGGATGTTTATGTATGCAAGTCAATTCTGTTGCGGGTTGAGAGTTTGAAAGGGTGCGTATCTTGTGCCCACCGAAATTTCGCTATGTTTGCTAGTTGATGATTTTCGAGGAATTTGTCCGGTGCAGTTCCTAGGATTTTTGAACTTGTAACACATCATGGTAAGAATGACGTAACTGCAAATTTTCAATTAAAATTAAAAGACGAAGTAATACTCCAAAGTGGCAAAAGCTTACTCCTGACCTCTGACCATCCTTTGTGATGAGGCAAAGGATCCAGTTCCCTTCTTCACCACTACTGCTAGCACCTTTTTTGTTTTTTGCCTTTTTACCTCACCTTTATTTTCTCCGGCAAAATTTATCATTACAGCTATAACAGACTTGATTCACACAAAATGCGATAATTTTTGAACCAATAATGGCACACAACTGATCAATTTTGCGGCAAAATTCACCACCACGAATCTACATGGTCCAATGTCTCTGCAGTGCACAACTAGGCACATCATGGTGTCTCTGAACAGAGGGCATGCCGATCGAGGCCATAGATCCCAAGAGATCCACATAAAAAGTTCAGAGATGCATGCCAGGGTGCGATACGGGAGGGAGACTGGGACTCGCAATGTGCTGGGCGCAATGAGCTGCAGCAGCTGTGCATGTGAGCAACGAGCAGGGACAGGGTGGGCTGAACCCAAAATCCTCGGCACACCTCATGCCAGACATGTGCTCTCTGTGTTCAATCATTTTGTGGATCATTGTCTACCCCCTTTTTCCCCCGGTTCTAGATCCAGTTTTACCTCTGCCTCCACTTGCCTTTCTGTAGCAGATCTAAGCCATACTTAATTGTGGGAATAGTATGGACGTATCGGCATAAAGACGGTATGTAACTGGCCAAGCACGGAAGAACCTTCGAACCGCCGTGAAATGGTGACATCCATCTCTTCTCCATACCTCTTTTACACCACTCGTTGTGTTCATAATTAACTTGACTTAAATGAGCAGAGCAGAAAACTATTTTGAAACTATTCTCATGTGTGGTAGGGCAATTCAGTGGGGATTTTGAAGGAAAACGAATGTGAGGTATAATCTTGTCTTTCACCTTTGTCGCAAAAAAAATGGATCTTTAGAAACTGTTGCATTCTGAATTTTTGTGACATTCCAGTTGCCTTGGTACTGCAAGATATTTCTAATCCTGTACTAGAATCATGTGTTCCAAAGCCCTTTCTGGAAGAAAGACCGCATTTAAAATATATATTAGCAAGCGAGTAAGATGCTACCCAGATTTAGTTGGCCTATGCCTTCATACAATAAAGATTGACGAAAAATCTGAGAAAATAGTCAGTTGGCTCAGAAAAGGAAAGAGAAACAGCTCAACTTGCATACTGTTGCCGCGCCGGTACATAGAGGCTAGTAATCATGTCCACAATGCATTTGTCTTGTACAACATGAACGGATATTTCACGCACACAGAGAGAGAGAGAGAGAGAGAGAGAGAGAGAGAGAGAGAGAGACAGAGAGAGAGAGAGAGAGACTGCATATGCATCAGATAGCTAGAGTTTGATGCGTCTACATATGCATCAGATAGCATAGTATGTCAATGTCATGCTTTCTTCAGCCTGTGAGGAATTTCGGGTTTATTTTTTAGATCTGCTCTAGGTCCCTTTTTCTTTTTGTGTTTTTTCCCAATATTTTCTTTCTAAAAATAACAATCAAATTATCTATATTCTTTTTTTGTTTCCAAACAAAAAGGCTTTGTCGCGAAAGAAATTATCTATATTCGTCAAATATAGTTATCTAGTTTTCATAAAGCCATACATTAACAGTAGTGTTAAACAAGAAGAAAACAGGGACTAAAGATGAAAACAAGTAGAAGAAGATGAAGAATGAAAGGTGTACATAGCTGAGTACAAAAATGTGTTTAAGCTGTCACAAACAATAGCTATCTCGAAAACAAAAAATGGGAAATATTCAACTAGCTACATGTTAAGTCTATGAAGGAGTGATGCTGAATTATTTTTACTGCAACCGATGCTTAGCAACATGAAGAAGGATTTCACAAATTTTCTTATAGTGGAAATAATCAGACGAAATATTTTTTCCATTTACTGTGGGAGGTCAACTCTCTTAGAGGTTAACATAAGCTGTTGTAAAGCCTAATATTTATTCCCCATATTTTTCACAACATATAAGAAAATAATCTAAATACAGGTACAGCCTTTTTGTTTGCAATTCACATGAGACACATGGATGCTCGCCGCGACAGGTAAAGGGTACCGATGTAGTTCCTGCATATGGAGCCAATTAGCTTGCCCTGTTCTAGTTTATTTTATTTGAACTCCCTGCTTGCATTTTATTGTGGAATTCATTAACTTATGCAGCTAAATATCAGATTTAAGCCCGTTCATAAAAAGGAAGCTTAAAAGACACAAAGGGGCGATTCCTGTCGCAGGCACGTGAGTGCTCACATGCTGGGAGATCGGATAAAGCTCCAGCCTCGAAGTGCAGTTTCGTTTCGTACCATACCGACATCAACACCCTCCTGGGCTGAGATCAGAGGAGAGGACGGTATGGGACTTCGTGCGGTTCTTGAAAAACTGTACAGCAGATAAGATGATGCAGAGGCTTCTAGTTTTTCAAATAAAAGAAATATCGCAAATGGTGATACATTAAAACTAAGTGATCTGGACCAATCGACGAATAAATATGCACTAATTATTTTCTATCATTTATAGATCAGCCTTTCACTCCTCCCTTGATTTTTTTTCTTGTAAGTACCTGTTTACAAGGAATTTTTTAGATTCGTCAGGTTTATTTTTTAGCTCCAACTTGCAGTTTTTTAGCCATGTATAATTTATACCAACTCAAATAAGATACGGAACCGCTATTTTGCCTAACAAGGCATTGATTCACTATAGAGATTGCAAAATATGAATATGTTTGAGATATTCATGCACGAAACTATATCTGGCCACTGGGCCGTGCTAAAAGGGCCGGTCCGCGGCCCACAAATTTTGGCCCGGTGCATAGAAGGATCGTGCCGGCCCGGAGCCCGCCTATGGCCGTGCTTGGGCCTAGGCGCAAGCCCGCTGTGCCGGCACGGCACAACCTGTTTAGCGTCAAGCCCGTTCAGCTCACCACGCGGCCCGTGTAGCACGGCCCGGCCCGGCACGGCTCGGTCCGTTTAGTCATATTTTGTATTAAAATAATTAAAAATATAGAGAAAATTTGTATTTTTAGCCTAGGGCCGGCCCAGCCCGGCACGGCCCGTTCGGCCCGTGGCACGACACGGTCCGTCTAACATGGCTAGGGCCGTGCTTGGGCTTGGCCTTAGGCCCGCCGTGCCAGCCCGGCACGGCCCGTGAGTCATAAGGGTCGTGCCGGCCCGTCAAGAAAACGGCCCGGCCTGTGACGGGCTCGAGCTGTGCCGGCCCGGCCCGGTCCGTTGGCCAGCTATATACGAAACATAAAATACTTTTTTTGTGTGTGCTTATCAGTATTAAATATGTAATAATTATGTTCTATTGTTTTTAGATCAGTATTAGATAAGTTCTGAATTTTCTAACTGTATTGGTGTAATAAGAAATCTTTTTCAACTTCCGTTAAACTTTGTACGAACTAAGATGTACTTGGGTTCTTCATGTCCATTGAAGCATGGGCGACAAAAATGAATCCAGGCATTCTAATTTGTGCATATTTGACAAATATCTCAAATTATAGTTTAATTGTGAAAGTATGAAATGGTTATAGTCTTTTAGTACATGCTCCCAATTATAGGATTGCTGATTGAAAAACTATTCCATCACAACCGTTTAATATGAGCGTATTATGATAAATTTCAAAAACAAAAATTTAGTACTCTACTACATGTATGGTGGTAATATATTTTCTGAATTATTTTTTCTCTGAACATAATGTTTTTGTTTTGCGGGTCTCTGATCGTATTGTTAGCAGTTTCACCTACAAGTCATGATGCAAAAAACTTCCACTGCATCCTTGCTCTCGAGATTGCCCTCCCATTACTACACGTGGGCTAGCTTAAGTATATTGGCCTCTGACAAAAAGGAAACGATCAAAGCTTTTCATGGATCGGAGATCGGCCACGAGCGCACAACCACCGGCTGGTTGTTGAGTCAGTTGAGGTGTGCGTGCATGTTGGTTTATGTGTTCGTGCGCTGGGTTTTATCACGTTGTTACTTTTTCTCTATACCTTTTGTTCTGTTATATATACAAGTATAGAAGTAGTAGTTATTGTAGTGGAGGAAGCATCTGACGACTTATCTGAAGTCTAGACTGAACCTTGACGAATAAAGTGGAATAAAGCGCTCCTTCTCCAGACGAATCTAGTTCCAGTTGTCGCCAGGAGTTGCAAAAGTGAGGTTGCAACGACATGATTATATTTCGCAAATTCTTGTTAGACGCGCGCCAGGCCACACAATTGAACACCCGATCGACTATCTTGTCAGGATATTTATGAATCTAATAAAAAAGCATACAGCCTGATAAGTACGATGTGACATTTCAGTTAACTAATTGGCCGACAGTATTATTTCTCTCTGCGACCCAACCTTTTTGTATCGTTCTGAAACATAGAACCGGAACATAGAACCGGAACATCAGCATTCAACTGTACAATATATATACGAGTGTCAAACAATGTCGCGAGAACCCCACATGCCTATACAAACTGAGAATTATTGATACGCGCGGGTGTAAACAAGCAAGTATGACGCACATAGAGCTCACATGCGTGGTTTGCACCAACCAAATGGGAGAGTAGAACAAGTTTACCGGTGGGGCCAGATCCAAATTGAGGTGGGGCAAGCTTGTATTATAAGGCAATTATGCAAAGTGATTGTTAGCAAGCATGCTTCGCTTGCTTCACCTAATTGTCATCCGAAACTTATGTGCTCAAAACGTATTTGTGCAACAATAATTGCGCACTGCAAATAAGATTTTCTTCTGTAAGTATTATAAGACATGTTATTATTCCATTTCTAGCAGGCCCCGCGCTACACCTCTCAATGCAAGTACTACCAACCATGCCTGGGCTGATGAAGACGAAGACCTTCTCGCGTGCACTCCACGTGGTCAGGCCCCAGGAAAGCAACCAAACGCATTCTGCCACTACTTCTCTTCTTGCAAAGAACAACATTTTACAGCCGTCGGATGTGACTGACTCCAACAGGAGTGCCAAGGATCATCAACGGACGGTCCTACTCTCTTCGTCAGTGTACTGTGCTCTTTGCTGTGCATGATGGTCGCCCAACGCATGCTGCTAAACACACGACGAGACATCAGTGCAATATGGCATCGTCAGCCCATGCAGGAGTCGTGTGTGCCGGGCCGGCATGGCTACCACACATGCTGTACTGCGCACACGCACATGAATGTGGTGTGGCCAATCACGCAGCAGAGCTACCACCGTCCTCTCCTAGATTGGGTCCAGCCTCCCGCATGTTTATGTGTTTCTTTTCGTACTTGCATGAGTATTACCTCTCTTTTCTTATGTAATAATATATAAAGGCAGTATTCTCGCTAGCTGAAAATGCCTTTTGGAGAAAAACTATGAAAATATATGTATTGAAGCTTCTCAAATGCCTAATATCAAAGTTTGGTCTAAAAAAGCGCCTTACAACAAAGTATGCGAGCCTGACAATTAACAATTATTTTATTGTGTGAAATCAAAAGCTTATGTGTTACACACCCTTTGTTATACAAATACGCGTGTTTCAACTTTAGCTAGATGTGATGAATAGTAAGCAATTTTATAAGGCAAAATTGTCTCAAGCATACTGACAATGTGTGTCTTTGTCGACAACACATTGTCAAGATCGAATTCGTCGGAGACACCATTCAATATTGTGGTTATTGTATGGGACACCATTAGTTATGAAACAATTATATATTTTCATCATTTTGATCTAAATACATAAGATACATTAGAATTTGAAACTTTTTTTTGAGGCGAAGATACACTGTGACATTCTCTATCTGTGTACTTTTTGGTAGATTGTTTTTCAACTTTTTTGCATTATATTCTCCACAAATTAAATACTAAAACAGTGGGCAAACAAACTTTTGAGAGAAAATCTATCAAAAAGTACACTCTTAGAGAATATCACAATGTCTGGTGTGTCCCAGATAATAACCACGAAATCGTAGGGTGTCTATTCGATTTTGACAGTGTGTTGTGGGTAAAGACACACTTTGTCAGTGTGATCCAAACAATTTTGTCATTTTACAATTAGTTTTCATTGTATTCCATCCATCTATAAATGTAAGTATTTCTAGGTTCCGCAGAAGTCAGATTTTCATAAATTTGACTAATAATATCTATAAAAATAGCATATTTCAGAAATAAAGAGATACATTAAAACATATTTCTTTTTTCAATTTTTATGAATCTTTTACTATTGATTGAAGAGGTTTCATATGTACCTGGATCAATTCAAATGAGGAGGTTTCACCATCCATATCGTGGATGGAGCTGACCAACATTTACTGATTGAAACGGACAGAGCACAAGTAAACACTAACTACAGGAAGTAGGATTGAGTAAGCTGTTTGATTCAGTCAAGGGTCATAATCCAATTCATTAGTACATCTCTTCGCTACTTCCGAGAAGAATTTCTCCCTGGATTTTTACCCATCTCAAAATATATTAGTATGTACAGAACTCGATCCACATCCCTCTGAGTATCATCAACCAGTGGCATATACTAGCGGTATCCCATTGGCAGGAACGAGGACCCTGTCTGTCAACTCGGCATCGCCGCCTCGTTCCCGCCACGGAATCCATATTTAACCTCGCATCTGCCTGTTCCAACGGAGTTTTCTTCACCGTCCACCCCGCCAAAAACTGTTTCAAAAATGGATAGCGACAGATCGTATACTGGTAGTATCCTGATGAAAACAAGTTTTATGCTTCCGATGGCATCCACCACGTACTGCCCATTCCTGCTGCTGCCTGCCTTGGCGCTCGCTCAGAGAACCTCGGAAGAAAAGGCCATCTGCATCGCATCCAGTTGCCACTGCATCCACCATATGCACTGCAAGCATGGGGAGGCTCGTCGGCACATGGCGTTTCTGCCGATTCGGCACGACGGCTTTGCCGCCCGCGCACGGAAGCGCGACCGGGCGGCCCTTGTGGTTTCTGCTCCAAAAGCTCTGGGTTGGCTGGCCGCCTCGTGCCGTCGTGCAGGCCAGGGTCGCAGGCCTTTCCGCCTACGTGTAAAACAGCAGTTGGCTGTATTTGTTTTAGTGCCTTTTTGCGCTGTTGTCTCTGTCCCTTTTCGGATCTCAATGACGGCATTTCGAGCAATTGAAAAGGGTTTGTGCGCTGTTATGTTGGCAGACTGCGACGTGATGCCGAGATTTGAGTTTATTGTTTTTGTTAGAAAAAGATTAGATTGCATATTATGTCCCTCTTGTTTGTTTGTGCACCCCCACGGTCTTTTGTTTGATTGCTTCGGTTTTTTGCACTGGTTCGTTTTGTGCTTATTATGCCTAGCATTATTTATTCTCTTTATGCTCTAGCTAGATACATTTCTGTACCATACAATAGTAATAAACTAGTAACGCTTGGATCCATTACAGATTGGATTGCCAGTTTGAAAGCAGTTGCCAATGATTTTCGTTTATGCTTATATATTTCTAGGGGCCGTCTACCTAAAACCCGGGTGCTTCTAACCCTGAGCAACACCCGGGTGCTAGAGGAGGCCTGAGCACCCGATTTTTCCAAGATCCAGAAGTCAGGTGCTGGGAAGGATCCCAGCACCCGAATTTTGTTCTACTGAATCTAGATCTAAAGATCCAGAGTACTCAGCTTCATTAATGCATGTCATAAAAAAAAGTGCTCACAAAATTACACCAAAAAAAAGGACAACACAAAACAGTTCATGATGTAATTAAAGCTATTAGTATTTATCCAAGAACCAAAAAGGGACCTACTACAGAAAAAATCTAATACCAATATGAAAACTACAAATCTTATTATTACATTCTCATACTACTAAAATTACAGTCAAAGTATTCTAAATTTATACCAAAAACATGGTGTAATTTCTTTAAAACCAAGCTGTAACTCTTTCTGGATCAGACCAGGACTTGCAGTTGCAGCTGCAGTTCTTCAAACCTACAAAAACATACAAGCTTCAAAAACAAAGCAGTGTCAAGGCACCAAGCTGCTGCAGAAATTGAGTGAACTAGTCCAGCAAAAGCTCAAGATTCAATGGCTTCATGCAAGTCTGGGCTGGGGCAATAGAAAAGAAATATCTGCGCAAAATAGAACACATTGACAGGACACATTGAACTGAAGAACATGTAGAGTAAACATAATCAGACTGCAACCACTAAACAAATCCCATTCCTAGAAAAATCAAACCGCACCAGCAAGGCAATTTAAGTCATTACAGCTTCAAAACCACACCTCGATTCAGGAACACCGGTTGAAGATTCACTCATACTAACAACAAGGGGGAACTCGCTAATAATTCAGTAACAAGATTCATACAACCTTCTACCAAAGCTAAAACCAAAGCATTGAAAGTAATATGAACTGAACATCAATTTGATCCAACAGAACAACGTTCTACCAAAGCTAAAAGCGTCTCCATCTCAACATGACACCAACCCAAGATCAGAACTAGGCAGTGATCTAAAATTAACACCAACCACATTCATCCAACCTTCATTTTCATCACCAACAAATTACGGTCAGTGTTAAAAAATCACACTAATGGCATGGTGTAATTTCTTGCAAATCAAACTATAACAATGAGTAGTGATTAACTATTTAAAATTAATAACCATATTCATACGTAGGCAAGAGCTTGCTAACAAATGATTAAAGAAGCTTAAGATATGCAAGCTGACATGCATTTGACTGTTAAAACTGTAGCAAATAAAAACTAGTAGATGATTAACTTGATGCACTAGCCAGGGCACACGCTGACTGGAGAGTGCTAAAAAATAATCTTTCTTGCTAATATGTCACTCAGATGCTATAACCAAGGTTTAGATGAAGGAACAATTTTTCTTTTAAACAAGAGGGCCACAAGTATTAAGCTCAGGTCAAATGCTTGTCAAGCATGGAAGCGAAACAAGAAACAATGAAACCCTGGCAATCGCTGCCAATCGCACAATCCTCACATTTCTTAACAACGAGAATGGGGAAAACAAATCAAATCAGAGAGTCCAACTCAACGAATATAATCAAAGGGTTTCGTATCAAAACAAAAACATAGAAAAGGGGTGGAGAGAAAATCAGAAGGTGTCACACTCACCTTGGACAACTCTTCTCAACCACGAGTCACGCAGATCCTACGAGGTGATGGGGAAAGTTCTCCCTTCTTCTTGGCAAGGGAGGTCAGAAACATAAGAAAGAAGGCCATTCAAAGCAGCAAAACAAACAAGTTACAAAGCCCATCCTAGCCCCACATATAACATTAATGGTAAGAAAATTCGGTTGTTTGAAATATTACAGTTGCAACTTCAAAAAATTACATGACCAAGAAACTTGAATTACATGTAATAAATGTTATCACTTTAGTGCACGAGTACTGTAACTCATCGAATCGTTTACATTGCAGAGTTTTCAAGGATCTTTTAGTCAACTAATGTTAGCAAGCGTGAAAACAATATAATATACACTCTGTGGAAATATATGTTGTAAGGAATCATTCATAAACACAAAGAAATTGAATCATTAACATATTTTTGGAATCATTAACATATTCATAAACACAAAGCAGTGTTAAGGCACCTTCCTGCTGCAGAAATTGAGTGAACCAGTCCAGCAAAAGCTCAAAGTTCAATGGCTTCATGCTCCTTGAGCGGACGGTCTGGGCTAATAGAAAAAAGGAGCACATGCATCTGTACAAATTAGAAATACGTCGACAAAAAGTCACAAAACACGTAACCCACTGATAAACTTTGCAAACACAAAACAGTTCACAAAATCAGACTGCAACCACTAAACGAATCTCGTTCCTAAAACAATTAAACAGCACCAGACAGGTGAGTAAAGCAATCAAGGCTTCAAATCACACCTTGATTCAGGAACACTGGTTCAAGATTCGCATATGCTAACAACAATTCAGTAACGGGACTCAGATATATATGACTAAGAAGCAAATAATCAGTGAAAATCAGAGCAGCAAGATAATATGAACTGAGCATCGACCTGATCCAACAGAACAATGTTCTACCCTAGCCAAAACTAAAATTTTAAGTAAACCATTGAAGTTACAGTGCGCAAAAACTAAAATTACAGGAATAATTAGGTGTAATATTATCACATCATAACTGTAACTTTTAACAAATTATATGTGTAATATGTATCAAAGGTTAGGACCGGTAGTAATTCAGTGGTAATCCTTAAATATGACAGATTGACTAAATTCAAAGGTTCTTTATATATTCAGGGTGGTCAGGATCCATTCCAACAAGAAAGACTACCAACAATCATAAATGCCTAGAGTAGAGCACTTAAAGCATGACAAAGTTTAAATTCGAAATGAGGCAACTTCAACTTTAAATTACTGTAATGATTTCAATGATCTCTTCAATTGAATAGGTCTCAAGCTCAAAACACAATATGTAAGTTACATATACCAGTGCACTGTAACAAAGGTAATGCAGCTGTGTAATTGAGCACTTGGTATTTGATATTCAGGGCCTGACTCATTCGCACAACTACTGCTAGGGCACACTAGTGCAGATATCATTCAACAAAAAAGACACGACAAGTTGACATCAATATACAAAAAAAAAGAAGAGATGTTAATGATGTAATGTATCTTAGGCACCATGAAATTGCAAATGTTGCACTGTTAATTCAGATGAACAAAAAAGATGTAAAAGAATTATTCTATAGCTAATCAGGCAGTGAGCAAAGTGAATTAGCTAATTTTGCATGCTCAGAAGCACATAACAGACAAACTGCTAGATTGAACAAATATAGACCACTATAGCATGCAACATAAAGCAATTAACAATGTTACTCATAATGATGCAAAAGGATTTTTCTCACATATGAGGGCTCACACATTGCAAACACACAATTAGGCAAAGATAAAGCTCAAATCAACATACAGTATTTCAATAAAATCCTAGATGGTTACGCGATGAGACAAAACTTGCGACAAGCTGAATAGCTACAACATGAAAGTGCTAAGGCGAGCACTAGGCACCAGATAATGTGTAAACCTGACTGTTCCATGGCAAGTTGAGCCAAACTTCAGAGTTTGTCCTTAAATCTTCCTACCTGTAGAGTAAGAAGGTGAGCTGCTGCTGAATGTTAAGATAAGCTGAATTTATTCTTGCTGGAACCTAGCAACTGAGTTAGTTGTCCATTTCTTCAAACCTGAAAACAGAACACCACACACACAGGGCAATTTGGACTGAAGAATAAAGCCAACTCGATTGACGGGAGTGCCCAGCCGACACATGATGATTAGGAAAACGAAATGAAAGCAGAAGCAAAGCACGCAAGCTGGTCAGAAGAGCTGTGATGCAGATCACAGTAGGGAAAACTGAGTATAGGCCAATGGCATGACCAAAAGCCTGACGATTCAAGGATATTTGGAAATCCCAACCAAAACAGCTCTAAAATCATGAAAATTTAACTGCAGCCAGACCCAAACACGTGTGATTTATTCCACCCATAAAACCTCAAAAATATTCAGACATTAACCCCATTTTCAGAAAATAAGGAAACCCTAGTAATTGGGGAAATTTTGAGAAGGTGCCCGTGAGGAAATAGAATCGATTGATGACTGACATGTATTCTCACGCATTCTAGAACTCGAATCCTCAATAATCTCGCATCAAATCGCAGTTAAATCGACAAACAAAAAAAATCACTGACATGAACTGGATTCGAATCGAAATGGGGAAGGATGCATAGGAACTAAAAGCGAATCAAATTAACATAGCAGCAAATCGCAGATGGAAATACAAACCCCTAGTCGAAATCCATGGCCAATAGAATCAATTCAACGCCTACAAAACTCAGATGCACAGAGCTCAAAGGTACAAATGAGCCAAAACATGATCCAAATCCAGACGACGAAGGAGACGTGGGAACCAGAATCGAACGCAGAGGCAAAACTACAAATCGCAAGCTGATTCATTAACCATGGAGCACGACTAACCCTAGCTACAGGGGAGCGAAGAAGTGAGAGGGAAATGAGGCGAAGCGAAATGAAATGAGGCCGAGATGTGCGACGGCGGGCACGACATAGGACCCACATGACAGAAGCGTCGCCCAGAACACGGAAATCAGACGGCCAGCAGGAGCACGCGCAAGAAATCGAACGGCAACAAATTCGGGTGCTGGCATCGGCAGAAACACCCGGGTGAGATTTAGCTTTTCTGTATTTCTATAGGATCAGCTGAACAAGTGACGTATTGACATGCTAGGAATAATCCTCTTCTTGGGCTAGCCATAAGTTCTTACGCTGGCCCAGCCCAGCCAAGTTTAATGTGCAAACTAATCCCCAATCTCAGGCCCACACACCACTTTTTCTTCAGTCGGTCCAGCTCTGCTATTTCGAATCCTAGCAATCCCAACGCATGATGCTCCAAAAAAAAAAAAAAGAGCAATCCCAACACATTGATTTTTTTTTTAATTTTGTTCGCGGTGGATTTTCTTCTACGTTATTTGTTCATAATAACAGGGGATATTATTCTTTTTATTTTTTTACTTATTTCGCATAGAAATACATCACAGTTACTTGGATTTGTATTTTTTTTAACATCAAACACACAAAATGGCTTAAGTTAAAACTTTGTGAAACCTTATTTAACAATTGGTAAGACTGAATTCAACCTTTTTTAATCAAACTTGGTAGAGGTATACTCCCTCCGTTTCAAATTATAAGTCGTTTGACTTTTTTGACCTCAAGTTTGACCGCTCCGTCTTATTCAAAAAATTTGTGCAAACATAGTTAAATTTAAGTCATACTCGAAGAACTTGTATTAATAAAGCAAGCCACAACAAAAAAATAAGATACTTGTATAATTTTTTGAATAAGACGGAGCGGTCAAACTTGAAGTTTAAAAAGTCAAACGACTTATAATTTGGAACGGAGGGAGTACGTGTTTATTATTTTATTTGTGATTATCGCCTAAAAGAGTATTTTAAACTGCTTTGATAGCGCCACGCTTGTTCATAACTCAAGCTAAACCAGAGAAACCAAAGAACTCAAGCTGGCTACTCTAGATAGTATACATGTTTTCTTGATCAAATCTTCTCTTGTCATCTACTCTAGAAAAAAAAAATCACCACGCTTGTTCACCAACATGATCTGCCGGTATGCGGCACCGGCCGCTCTAGCTGCTGTGGTGCTGCTGCTGCACGCCAGCTGCTGGGCAACTCCCTATACAATGCAAAAGCTAGGAAGTCGCTGGAGCACTCAGCCCATTTGCAGCCTAATAAGCGAATCAAGCCCCGCATGAGTTTTCTTCTTGCTCCGATACTGCAAAATCAAATGTTCCAGCCGTTGAAAACAATTATTCCAGATATACAAATCAATCAATTGTTCTGCACATATAATCAATTGTTCCAGCTATCAAAACGAATTGTTCCATACATTCAAATCAATTGGTCCAGTTATTGGAATGAAATGTCCCGCACATAGAAATCAATTTTTCCAGCTTTGGAACGAAATGTTCCGCACAAACAAATAAATTGTTCCAGCTATTAAATGAAATGTTCCACGCGCACAAACCAATCGTTCCAGCTATTGAAACGAAATGTTCCGAACCAAATCAGTTCTGCAAGGCAGGCCGGAGAAAACGCGCGCGGATGGGGGAGCGGCGGCTAGAGCGCGTAGGCGCGACAACTAAGGGGGCGGCGATGGCCCGGATGAGCAGCGTGGGGCGGCGTGTGGCCGGGCGGGTTGGGCGCGGCGGCCAGGCAAGATCGCGGTGGCCAGGCAGGGTCATGGCGGTGGGCGCACAAGGCGGACAGAGAAGAAGTAAGAAGAAAAGCTAGCGCCGCACGATTCTTGTTTGTGCACTAATCTCAAAGTGGTGCTCTACTGGATGATGAAAATCCTGGCTGCTGGTGGCACTAGACGCTTGGGCCCTCTACCCACCTCGTGTCGTGCCATAAGGCCAAAGCCAGGCATTAATGATCTTTTCTCTTTCCTGTGCTTTATTTAAAATTTATTGTTGGATCTATGTTGGTCGTTTGTACGCACCCACTTATATACCGCAAAAGGACGGTGTACAGTTGTAGCACTTTTTCCCTTAGAGTATTCCAAGGTTTAATATCGAACCATAGAGACCAAGCGGGACTTAAACTATTATTTAAACTACTAAAGTAATATAGCAAAAGATGTGTGTGGAAAGAATGATTAACAACTAGAGATGAAAGAGCCTGCGGTTGTAACAAGGTTATGAAAGGATTCTCTCCTATGGTTTGGGACACTGGCATGCAACTCTAATTAATGGTCGATTGATAGGTTTAGTATTCTACAAGACATGGTGGTTTCGTTCTCCTCTCGCCTTGTCATGACAAGGGTTAATAGTTCCCCGCTGGTTTCTTGCACTATGTGATAATAACGTATTGATAAGATACGAAATAGAAGCATCATATAGACTAAGCACATCAAAAGAGTATTGTAAGTGTGAGAGTTATATAACCAGATTTCCCTCGCTACGGAGAGAATATGAGATCTACTCACGCATCATACTGCAACACATGAACATGGCTACATAGGACGCGGAATTTTGGCGTGCCCACAGGTGCCGATCGGCACGGAGGTGTGCCGGTCGGCACAATCTTCCCTTTTGGTGGTGATGATCGGTGATCGCCGTCTTCGCCGTCACAACCTTCAACCTAGGTCAAAACCTCCGTATGTTTCTCGTCCCCCCTGTTTCGCGACCCCGATCTTCTCTTTTATAGTTCCTTTCGATTATGGGCTGGATTTCACCGACTCTGACTCTGATATTTCTTCTGGGCTTCATATTCTCCGAGTGGGCTTCATGTTTGAGCTCGATCTCCGTGGTGCCGGTCGGCACAAGGCCGTGCCGACTGGCACGGTCTCCAATTTCTCCGTTCTTCGGGCATCCGGCAGCTCTTTATCCGTAGTCTCTCAATTTTCACCTATTTCCCGCAAATCCTTCCGAATACACAGAAACTACGCATATATATAATAATAGGGGGTAATTGTTAGCAATAATGACATACTAAGGTATTAAAAACACCATATTTGTCATATAAAAATGGGTACCTAGAAAGCACCAACAGCTCCCCCACACTCAAATCATTGCTAGTCCTCGAGCAATTAAAACCATGAAAATCATCACCGTGCTTTCATCATGCTAAGAGGCAAAAACTCTCACAAATCTTCAACTTAGCTATTGTCAATCATCTCATCGAATTAGTATCCCTCTACAAGACTTTCTCTCAATTTTGAAAACAATTTCACCTCAAAACTTGAGTCGACCAAATCAATCACAAGGCTTATCAAACAAATATTTTTGTCTCCCTTCATATCACGTAAGAAGAATACAAAAGCTTCAGACTTCACTTAATCGCTCAAATGTATTTCCTTCCCTCTCCTATTCTATAGTACAAGGCTCTTTTGTGGATCTTGGAAAGTAGTATAACCAAATTGAATCGAAAGAACAACTAAGTCAACAATTCGCTCAATCATGCCTTCTAAAAGGGAGTTTTCATCATGAGAATTCAGAATATAAGCACAAGGATCAAGGGGAAAATAAAACAACCGAGAATGAATGGAATAGAATTAAGAAGGGATCAAGCTTGAAGTATATACAGATCTTTTTAGAATTTTAACTCTTCCTGCAGTCTGCTTCCTCTGATATTCATTTTTCTCTTTCTTTTTGACCTTTTTTTCTTTATTTTTCTTTTGTGCCGATCGGCACGAGCCCGGTCGGCACCTTATTCATTTTCTCCTTTTTCCTCTTTTTCTTCTATTCTTTATTGCAGACTGCTAGCAGAGCATGTTTTGAATCGAAATCTATCTAAACTTCACATTTGCTGTAGGTTGTATCAAGGAGGAGGGAGAAACAATGAAGTATCGGTTTATGGATAGAAAGAATTTGATGATAGATGGCTAGCAAACTGAGATGAACAATGAAACTTCTCCCTTCTGGCTTAGTCTTAATCAAGAGCAAAGAGTTGACAAAGACGTCTTCCTATCAAAAGGCTTATGTGTAGACTTCTCTCATCTCATTTGGCTTAGTGTAATAGGTACAAAATCAAATCCTTAGCTAAATGCTTCAACTATGATGATAGAAGGGGTTTTCGAAAAGTGGATATATAAAGCCAAGCGACTATTCAATGAACTCAAGTAGATTGGCAAAACGATCGTCAAAAACAAAATCAAAAATATGGGGTAACACATTGATTCGACAACTAACACTAACTTTATTCAAGACATTGCAATAATTCTTGACCTCGAAGCTTAACTAAGCACACCATCTCAAAGAAAACTCTCACACTTTCACACACTAACTCAAACCATACTAAATCAAAGCAAACGACCTTAAGAAGTGTAAGGGCGAATCCCCCACACTCAAACCTTGCAATGTCCCTATTGCAAAAGAAAAACAACTAGACCAACCTCATCTGAAATGCCATGCCTCCTCAACATGCTAAAGATGCTTCGAATGTTCCGCATGAGAAAAGAGTAATCCGCCGCGGCCATGCTCTCCATGTCGTCAATTCGTATATCAATGTCCCGATGGTGCCTATAGCATCTTTCCATATCATAATAAAGACGTTCGATGTTTCTTCTGCAGATTGGGCAACAGTTGGCGGGACGATCATGACGCTCATCTCGCAGGGGCGAGTTTGTGTTAAAACCCCTCTGTGCCGATCGGCACATGCTCCGTGCCGGTCGGCACGAGACACCATTTGCTTGATAACGCGTCCCCGCACTTCCTTGAGCTCCTGCAAGGCTTCCTGTAGCTCCTTCTGCACTGGGTGGTTCGGCATCAGTAGGTTCTGGCTCGTCTTCCATCGGTTCCTCCTCAGGATCTTCTTCCGGATCCTCCTCGGGATCTTCTTCCGGATCCTCCTCAGGATCTTCTTCACCCTTTGCAACAAGATTAGCTAATGGGTGTTCATGCGCAGGGGATGTCTCTATATAGCTCACTGATTCTGAGGTGTATCTTGCTCGTGGCTTTGAAGAAAGACGAGCGGAACGCCGAACTCCCTCTATTTCCTTTGATCTCTTTGGTTGCGGCTCATCATCAGAGGAATCATCAGATATTTCAACGAAATTCACAACCTTGACGTCGTGCCGATCGGCACAACCACCGTGCCGGTCGGCACGCCTGCCGTTCCTTGCAAAATATGCTTCTAGATCTGCAAGGTTGCGTGTTCTCCTCTTTGCAGCATTGTCCCTGTCAATACGCCTCTGAATTTCATCATTGATCTCTTTAGGGGTCATGCGCCCTTTAGCAACGGGAAAGCCATCATCAAAGACGAAAGTCGCAGGGATGCATTCAGGATCAGCTAGATAATTCTCAATCTGCCTCTGATGTTCTTTCAGACAGTAAAAACACTTACATCCAAAACCTCTGGTGTTCTTGTGTAGAATCTTCTCTTGGAGATCTTCCCAGACGGTCAGGACGCGTGGGAGCGCATTGTGCCGATCGGCACCCGGTGTGTGCCGGTCGGCACCTGCATCAGAAGTCCTCCTATCGTTCAGCCGAGACCTATGGATGGTCAGAAAGCAGTCTCTGTCTAACTCTTCCCTCTCGCTATCGGTAAGGATCGATTCAAAAGTGATAAGATCATCATATGTCAAAGGACGTTCCATAGCGAGAAGTCGATCCATTGTGTACCTATCGGAGACCGTGTGCTATCATCAATCTTGGATTTACCTTTGCGTACTAGCACCTCTCTGACGGGCTTCATCCATCTCCTTCTTCTCTCTATCGATTCAGAAGGGCTTCATCCATCTCCTTCTTCTCTCTATTGAACGCATCCGCTTCACTCTTCAACATCCATCGTTGCTTCAAGTGCGACCAGACTATTGGATCGTCCTCGGTGGGGTTAAGGCTCCTGTTGCTCTCCCATGGCAGAGTTGGGCTCATTGGCGAAAGTCCGCCGCTGCGCCGATCAGCACTGTTGTCGTGCCGGTCGGCACCGCTTTGCCGGTCGGCACCGCCGTTGCGCCGATCGGCACCGTCTCCTCCGCTGCCGATTCCGCCGCCTTGCATTGCCTAGGGTATGGTGGAAACGCTGGCGGCGCTCGATTTTTGATGATGAGATCCGAGACAACTCCTTCATATATATATCCTTAATTCTCTTGATCGAACCGGACTCTATCTCTTAAATTTGGAAGTCATTGAAGCATGTCTTGGAGGAAGGGCAAAAACTCGACTCAAAAACGACACGGACTCCCACGTGCCGATCGGCACGGAACCGTGCCGGTCGGCACGGTGGCAATTTTGCCTCCCACGACTCAATAAAATCAAAGAAACACAAAACACACAGAAAAACAGCAAAAACAACAGTGCTTTTGTTTTACGTCGTTAAGCTCGACCACCCAATCACTTAATCCACATAATATATATCAAATGGCTTTAACTCAAATGTGTCGGGTTCAAGATATACCTTTAGTCGTTGGCCATTCACCGTGTATGTATTTTGCGTTCCATCCATGATTACAACAGCTCCGGAAGGAAGAACTTTATGAACAAGATACGGTCCATCCCATTTGCTTTTCAATTTTCCTTTTCTGAACAACCGAAATCTTGAATTGAATAGGAGCACTCTATCTCCTTCGTGAAATTCCTTTTTCAATAGCTTCTTATCATACCACTTCTTTGTTTTCTCTTTATAAATGGCTGCATTCTCGTAAGCCTTTAAGCAGCATCTAAATCCAAATTCATCTCTTTGATCGCCCAATATGCTCTATGTTCTAACTCCACAGGCAAATGACAAGTCTTTCCGTAGACGAATTGATAGGGTGTCATACCTATTGGCGTCTTGAATGCTGTGCGATAAACCCAAAGTGCGCCATTCAACTTGTTTGACCAATCCTTTCCTTCTCTTGTAACAATTTTCTGCAGAATTCCTTTCAACTGCTTGTTAGAAGTTTCTGCTTGACCATTGGTCTGCGGATGATAGGCTGTTCCAATTCGATGCTCAATACCCATCTTTTTCAAGGTTTTAGTAAACTCAGTTCCAGT
Organism: Eragrostis nindensis; assembly: GCA_012490785.1. NCBI lineage: Eukaryota > Viridiplantae > Streptophyta > Magnoliopsida > Poales > Poaceae > Eragrostis > Eragrostis nindensis. The sequence goes on along the minus strand of JAAXCT010001641.1, from coordinate 102,187 downwards.
AAAATGAGTTCCACCATCTGTTATAATAACTCTAGGAACAACATATCTTGGAAATATGCACTCATTCAACATCTACTTGGATTCATGAGTTGTACTGACTCGGCATGGTATTGCTTCTACCCACTTTGAGACATAATCCACAGCAACCAAAATATATTCATAGCCATGAGAATTAACTAACGGTCCCATAAAATCCATGCCCCAAACATCGAATATATCAACTTGCAAATTATACTTCAAAGGCATAGCATTACGAGCATTAACATTTCCAATTCTTTGGCATTGGGGGCATCTAGCAACATACCTCTTTGCGTCTTCATGCATCGTAGGCCAATAAAATCCACTAGCCCATACCTTCGCTTGTGTTCGAAAATGCCCATAATGTCCACCATACTCAGATGAGTGGCACTTTTTCAATATGCTTTCGCGTTCGTCACGAGGTACGCACCTTCGAACGGCTCCATCTTCACAATATCGGTATAAATAAGGATCATCCCATATGAACTTCCTCATTTCACTGGCAATCCTCCGTCTTGAATTCTTGCTATAATTATTCCGGTTCCTTGTGAACCCATTTACGATGTCTTGCATCCATGATTCTCGGTGGTCATTGACTTGAAATAGCTGCTCTTGCGCCTTAGCATCACCAATGCATCCTTCCTTGTTCTCAAGCGTCAAACGAGATAGATGGTCTGCTACTGAATTCTCAATCCCTTTCTTATCTCTAATCTCCAAATCAAATTCTTGCAACATCAAAACCCAACGAAGCAATCTAGGTTTCGACTCCTTTTTAGAGACAAGATATCTAATAGCAGCATGATCCGTATAAACAATGACCTTAGAGTTGAGGATGTAGGATCCAAATTTCTCAAAAGCAAATATAACAGCTAGCATCTCCTTCTCTGTTGTTGTATAATTAATCTGGGCTTCATTAAGAGTTTTACTAGCATAGTAGATAGCATGCACTTTACCTTCCTTTCGTTGTCCAAGAACCGCTCCTACTGCATAATCACTTGCATCGCACATAATCTCAAAAGGTAAATTCCAATCCGGAGGTTGCATAATAGGTGCAGAACATAATGCTTCTTTCAACTTCCGGAAAGCAGTAAGTCTTTCATCATTCATCTCAAATTCAACGTCCTTTTGCAGCAATTCCGTCAATGGCTTAGCAATCTTTGAATAATCCTTGACAAATCTGCGATAAAAATTTGCATGTCCAAGAAAACTTCGCAGTGTCTTAAGATCAGTAGGTGGTGGCAACCTTTCCACTGTGGATATTTTAGCTTTGTCTACTTCAATGCCTCGGTTAGAAATAACATGGCCCAAGACAATCCCTTCGGTTACCATGAAGTGACATTTCTCCCAATTAAGAACTAAATCAACTTCTACGCACCTCTTTAGTACTTTCTCTAAATTTGCTAAGCAGTGATCAAAATCAGTACCATGAACAGAGAAATCATCCATAAATACATCCATAATGTCTTCAATGAATTCAGCAAATATAGCATTCATGCATCTCTGAAATGTAGCCGGTGCGTTGCAAAGACCGAATGGCATTCGTCGATAAGCATAAGTTCCATAAGGACAAGTGAAAGTGGTGTTATGCTGATCTTCCGGTCTAACAGGAATTTGAAAGAAACCACTATAACCATCGAGGTAGCAAAAATAAGAGTTCTTGGCTAACCTTTCAAGCATCTCATCGATGAACGGTAGTGGATAATGGTCTTTCTTTGTAGCGGTATTCAGTTTCCTGTAATCAATGCACATTCGCCACCATGTAACTGTTCGTTGAGGGATCAACTCATTATTCTCATTAGGCACAACTGTGAGTCCTCTTTTCTTTGGTACGCAATGCACCGGACTCACCTATTCACTATCGGCAACAGGATAAATCATTCCTGCATTAAGAAGTCTCAGCACTTCTTTTTTCACAACTTCCTTCATGCCTTCCTTCAATCGTCGCATGCCTTCAACGAGTGGCTTGGCTGATTCTTCAAGATTGATCTTATGTGTGCAAAAAGCCGGGCTTATTCCTTTGATATCATCAAGACAATATCCGATCGCTTTCTTGTATTTTCTCAGAACAGCAAGCAATCGTTTTGTCTCTTCTTCATTCAAAGCACTATTGACAATGACGGGATAAGTTTTATCTTTGCCCAAGTATTCGTACCTTAGACCGTCAGGAAGTGGCTTCTGTTCTACTTCTGGTGCTGCACCAGGATCCAGATTACCCAAAGGCTCAAATTGAGGATTTTCGCTCTCGTGCCGGTCGGCACCGTCACTGTGCCGATCGGCATACGGCTCGTGCCGGTCGGTACCATCTCGGATCTCGGCCTCTTCTCTATCTGACTCTTCAAACAGTTTATTCAACGGATCTGAGTATCCTGTACTGATTTTTTCATCCTTTTCTGTAAAGAATTCTTGGAGAGAGGGTGGGCCTTCACTTTCTTGAACGACGGGTGGGTCTCCGAATTCAAAGAGGACTTTCTCTCCGCCCAGAGTCAATTTGAGGTGACCTTTTCCTGCATCAATAACAGCTTGTACAAGCTTTAAGGAAGGTCTTCCCAAAATAATATCTTCAACTTCGACTTCACCTTTATCAAGAACAAAAATATCCACCGGTATAGTATTCTTTTTTACCTCAATGTTCAGATCCTTGATAACTCCCAGTGGTTTAGTTCTCCTTCCATCCGCCATAATTAGCTCAAGCTCGGTTCCTAGCAATCTTCCTTTTATGTCATAAGACATATCCATGAATGCTTCATACGTCATCAAACTGACGCGGGAACCAAAATCACATAGTGCTTTAGGAAAGCTTCTATGTCCGATCTCGCACGGTATGTAAGGATCAACTTCCGTTCGTTCCGTAAGGCCAACTGCATATACTCCGCATAATCCTTCATACGGCGACGGAACAAAACAACTATCAAATAGCTTCTTTGCTTGCTGAACCTCCATCTGGTCAATTTCCATATCATCCTTATACAACTTCCCTAATACTTCACCAATGATGACATTGTCCAGTATTTCCGAAGTTCTAGTGTTTTTAGGGAAGTTATACTGAACTCCTGTAGTAGAGGCATACCTTGGGTCATATGTTCTCATCATACTTAGCAAATTTAAGCTGAAATCTATAGGAACCCAATCCAACGGTTCAAACTCGTCCAACGGTTTAGCGTTGCTCAAGGTTGGATCTCCTACTGGTCTTGAAAATTTATTCACAAAGCCGTTTTCTTGCTCCTCTAATAATGCAGCTTCGGTCTTTGAAATTCCTTTAACAGCTGGCACCGTGCCGCTCGGCACAAGAGCTGTGCCGGTCGGCACGAGGGGCTGAAGTGTGCCGATCGGCACAGAAGCTGTGCCGGTCGGCATCTCCACCAATCTCGGTCTTTTCAGATCACCTTGCGCTGGTTCTTCTGTTCTTACTGTTAATTCGACTTCGGATACTTTACAGCTTTCCGCTTCAGCTTTCAAATCCAAAGAACCTTTTGCTAGCGTCGACCTTTCAGGGGGAATTGGATCTTCTTGGAATTCTTCCCAATGTCTATGCATAGCTTCAGTCTTTGATATCTTACTCAAAAGATCCAGACCTGCAGTAGCAGTCAAGTCGAGGAAACTCCCTCCAGCCGAACTATCCAGATGCATCCTGGAGGTTCCTTCAAGAGACATGTGGAATGTCTGAGCAGTCAAGTTATCATCCATGCTCAAATCGGGGCCTTGCTTCAATAAAGATTGGAAGCGTAACCATGCTTGCGTGAGGGTTTCTTCTTTCAATTGCTCAAAGTTAACCACCTCTCTTCTCAGTTTCTGCACCTTCGGAAGCGGGAAGAAATGCAAACAGAAATTTCCCACAAGCTTATCCCAGTTTCCTTTAGCTTCTCGGGCTGCAGATTTATACCAATCCTTGGCTCTTCCATCTAGAGAAAATGGAAATAGCAACCATCTGTACCGATTCTGATGCACTCCCTCATGCTTAAAGTTCTTCTAGAGAACTTCTAGATCTTGCAGATGTGTGTACGGGTTCTCGTCCTTCGTCCCAGAGAATTTGCTGTTCTCGACCATACTGATGATGGTCGGGTTGAGAACGTATGACGAAGCAGTAACTTTCTCATCAGAAGTTTGTGGAATCAGCAATCCCGGAGACGGTAGTGAATGCTCCCTAACCGTATGAGTCGGTTCAGGAGTACCCATCCTGAAAACACAGAAAGAAAACACAAAAAAAAAACTAGAAAAGAAAGGATTAGAGGTTAGTAGAATAAATAAATAGTAAAAGAACTGGCTTGCTCCCCGGCAACGGCGCCGGAAAACGTGCTTGTTGGTCGTTTGTACGCACCCACTTATATACCGCAAGAGGACGGTGTACAGTTGTAGCTTTTTCCCTTAGAGTATTCCAAGGTTTAATATCGAACCACAGAGAACAAGCGGGACTTAAACTATTATTTAAACTACTAAATTAATATAGCAAAAGATGTGTGTGGAAAGAATGATTAACAACTAGAGATGAAAGAGCCTGCGGTTGTAACAAGGTTATGAAAGGATTCTGTAAGCTTCATGACCATTGGAGCTAGGGAAACCCCAAGGTATGAATGTTTTGGTGATAGGATGAGAACCATGAATGTGACTAACACTCTTTGTGAGATCTTATAGGTCAAATATGAAGAAAGCTCCGTCCGTTGGTGGTGAACGCCAACACACCATGAACTTAAATAACAATGATGATTGGTTGCCTTCATCTACACAAGAACGGACTTGATGGAGTCGCGGAGAAGATATGGATCAAGGCTAAGGACATGCTAGATCCAAGCGGGTGTTGCTTGGTTAGATGTTAGCTTGAGTCCATAGGAAAAACCGGACTATCAAGAGGGTTCGAGGTGGTTCTCTTAGTACACACTAGTTATAGGGATCATTGTATGCATGGTGAGTCTCTCAGGGGCTAGGGTGGCAGAAGAGGCTTGAAGGAACCAAGTTTGAAGATGTTGGAAGCAAGGATCAAAGAGGTGGTCGAGTTCCAGCAGAAGAGAAGCCACCGTAGGATACGGTGCTAGTCACCGTATGATACGGTGACTGCAGCAGATGAAGACCAGAGAAGAAGAGTTTCTGGCAGAAAAGAGAAGGAGCCACCGTATGGTACGGTGCCAATCACCGTATGATACGGTGACTGCAAGAAGAAGAAGTCCAGATTAGGTGTTGACCTGGCAGAGAAGTTGGAGTCACCGTATGATACGGTGGTGTAGTCACCGTATGATACGGTGGTCACCGTATGGTTTCCAGAGAGTTGGCAGTTGCTGGAAGCTGAAGAAGATGAAGCCACCGTATGATACGGTGGGGGTCACCGTATGATACGGTGATACCTGAAGATGGAAGTCCAGAGATGGAGATGCTCTGGCAGGTGACGTGGAGGTCACCGTATGATACGGTGGTCAGAGTCACCGTATCATACGGTGATACTTACGGTGACTTGGTTTCTGGACACTTTTGGGCAACGGCTAGTTTGAGGTTGGTGGCCTATATATAGCTGGTTGCTCGCCCCTTTGAGTTGCTCTTGGACCCAGGAAAGAGGGGAGGTGCTGCCAAGAAGCCAAGAGGAAGAAGTGTGAAGCACTTGAGAGGGATTTGGAGTGATCCTAGTGCTTGAGAGAGTAGCAAGTTGCATCCTTTGATCTCTAGGCTAGTGTGGGCTTGAGAGAGTCATCTAGGGCTGTTACTCTTGGTCTATGGCAAGGCCTAGACCGGTTAGGCGTCGGTGTTGAGCTGTCCAAGGAGATTGTGGAAGTCGACACAAGTTTGTACACGGTCTTGGAGCTTCCCGTGCGAAAGAAGCATCACTAGTGGAGCGCCCTTTGGCACGCATCAAGTGCGGAGCCTTACCTCCGGAAGAGTACCCGGGATCGAGCCCGGCGGGACGTGCCCGCGACTTCACTCGGAGGGTGAAGTGTGCTCTAGGAGGGATCGCCATCGAGCGGAGGGACGGGGTCGAGACTCCGGCGGGAGTGACCTAACGTGGAGTAGGGGAAGGCGCCATCCTTCCGAGACCACGGGAAAACATCATGAGCATTCTCTATCCCTTCTCCTTTACTACTTGCATTTACTTATCGCACTTCATATGATTGCTTGTAGTACTTGAGTTGTGCTCTTATCTTGCTTGTGTGTTTACCTTGGTGCCTACTAGCTTCACTAGGTTTGCTTGTTTGCCTTGCTCGTGTGCTTACTTGTTATAGCCTATCTAGTAGCTCTAAGGACTCTACTTAGTGTGCCTAGTATCTTGGTTGCCTTGTCTCTAGTTATCTTGTTACCTTGCCTTGCCTAGCTTAAGTCTTCCGCTATCTATCTATCTTGTGCTAGGTTGCTAGTATGGTGTGATTGTGTTATCTATATGCACTAGCTAAATAGGTTAAGGATACTCCTTAGTGTGCTTTACCTTGTTACTAGAACTACTCGCTAGGAGTTGCTTGGGTGTAAGTGTTTGGAAATAGCTTCTAGAGTGACCGATTCACCCCCCCTCTCGGTCACACGATCCTTACAAGTGGTATCAGAGCCAAGTGCTCATTATTAGGGCTTTACCGCCTTGAGTCGTGACCGGGATTGCGTGTGGGAAAATGGAGTCCACTCATGATGACGTTTCTAACACTTCCATCGCCTCTACCTTGATTGAGCCTTATGATTGTGTGCTTAATGACATTTCTTACTATGGTGTGCGTGATGAGTATGATGAGCTTGTTTTGAATGATAATGAGGATATCACTAACTTCGCATCTCGCTTGTATGTTCTTGCTAGGAAACTCATGTCACGAGGCTATCCATCTATTATGCACAAGCATGTTGTGAAGAAGCTTATCCGATCTCTACCACTCTCGCGGTTTGGTATTCTTGCTTTTGCTCGAGTGGATGAGTTTGTGAACATGCCCTACGATGAGGTGGTTGCTATTCTCTCCTCTCTTGAGGAGGATATCAAGAAGGGCAAGGATATCTCTCATGCAAGTGAAGATCAACGCATTGAAGCTCAACCTCTACCTCAAGCTCAATCATCATCTCGTGTTGGTGAATGCTCTTCTTCTCGGGATCAAGAGGATGGATATATGAAGCTATGTGATGAGTTGGACCACATCTCAATGAAGCCGAATGAAGATCTTGTTGAGTTTGCTCTTCGGATGGATTCACTCATCAAGAGGATAAATGAGAACAAGCTTTGGATAGTCACTAAGGGTCAAGGTCTTAGAAGGTTTCTTGATGCTCTTCCAAAGGACAAGTATGGTGATCACATTGAGTTTAAGAGCTTTGAGCTTGAGTCATATTCAATTGAGCAAGTCATCGAGATTGTCACAAGAAGAAGGGCTCGTTCTTTGCTCTCTAACACATTCAAGACCCCAAGTGATGATGAGGAAGAAGAAGAAGATGATAGAGTTCCCGTCTTCTATTGTGATGATGACTATTCAAGTGCTAGTGATGATGAGCCGGAGCCTATCAAGGAATATCACATGAAGAAAGAAGTCTTGCCATCCCTCTTTGAAGAATACTACAACTTGTATGAGCCGGATCTTGCCGATCGGCCTCACTATCACCTCTTCGACATGTATGATGTGTTCTATAGGAAAGATGGGGAGTCTTGGCTTGATTGTTGGAAGAGACTTCTTGTGTTGGTGGCTAGAGTGAACTCTTTTGAAGGAGAAGACAAGATTAGTGATGAGCATGCTATTCACACGGTGATCTCTATGCTACCATACAATAGGAAGGTCCACATTCTAAATGATCTCAATGATGATATTAGTGGTATGACTCTCAAGGACATGATCTTGATGGCACTATCCTATGAGAATCAAATCTACAACATTCTTGAGTACTTCAATGCTAGTGGAGATGTGGGAAGGTTTCAAGGTCTTCAACTTGGAACTCATGTCACACACATGGGTGTTGATCGGACCATGTGGAGACACAATGGAGTCACCAAGGCAATGATTGACGCCTTGGATGCATTGGACTTGGACTTTCTCAATGGAGTTCCTATGGCCTACATCAAGAGCAAGCAAGAGGTAAATGATATGTCAATTGATTCTCATGATACTAACACTCCTCTTTGCTTGATGGCTACTTCCAAGGTGAACTACAAGATTGGTGGCAAACATTGGGTGTTGGATAGTGGGTGCACTCAACACATGACCGGTACTTCATCCATCTTCACCAACTTGGAAGAAAATGAAGATCATGACAAGGTCACATTTGGGGACAACTCCAAGCACAAGGTGAGAGGTCTTGGTAAGGTGGCTATCTCAAATGACCTCTCTATCTCTAATGTATTGCTTGTTGAGTCCCTAAACTTCAATCTTCTATCCGTTGCTCAAATATGTGATCTTGGCTTTTCTTGTAACTTTGATGCTAATGGGGTGGTTCTTCATAATGATGCTATGGGTCTCACTATCAAGGGCTTTCGTCATAATAATCTATATGTTGTTGATTTTGAGACTAACATTGTTGCCCCTAGCACTTGTCTCTTCACTAAGTCCGCTCTAGGTTGGCTATGGCATCGAAGGCTTGCTCACATTGGTATGGGTCAACTCAAGCATGTGATGAAGAACAAGCTAGTGAGAGGAGTCAAGGATGTCACCTTTGAGAAGGACAAGCTATGTAGTGCATGCCAAGCCGGAAAGCAAGTGGCTTCACCTCATCCGTCCAAGAATTTCTTGTCAACTTCAAGACCTCTTGAGCTCCTACACATTGATCTCTTCGGGCCTACAACTTATGTGAGCATTGGTGGGAATCTCTATTGCTTGGTGGTAGTGGACGACTACTCAAGATATACTTGGGTATTCTTTCTTGAGAACAAGGCACAAGCAATTGGGATATTCAAGAAGTTTGCTAGAAGAGTGCAAGTTGAGTATGGGCATCATATCAAGAAGATTCGGAGTGACAATGGGACGGAGTTCAAAAACTCTATCATTGAAGACTATTGTGATGAGGTTGGCATCAAGCATGAGTTCTCGGCTACATACACTCCTCAACAAAATGGTGTTGTTGAGAGGAAGAACAAGACACTTATCACTCTTGCTCGTGCTATGCTTGATGAGTACAACACTCCGGAGAAGTTTTGGGCGGAAGCTATCAACACGGCATGCTACACCTCCAACCGGATCTATCCTCACAAGTTGCTAAACAAGACTCCATATGAAGTGATTGTTGGGAGAAGACCGAATGTTGCCTACTTCCGAGTGTTTGGTTGCAAGTGCTATATCTACAAGAAGAGGGAAAGACTTGGCAAGTTCGAGAAGAGGACCGATGTGGGCATTCTTGTCGGTTACTCGGGCTCGGCCAAGGCTTATCGGGTTTACAACACCTCTACCGGCTTTGTTGAAGAAACCTATGATGTGCAATTTGATGAGTCTCACGGGTCTCAAGAAGACCCTCCTTCTTCTCATATTGTAGGTGATGAACCCGTGGAGGAAGCTTTGGAGAACATGCCTATTGGTGAAGTTATTCCTCGTGAAGATGAACCTCCGACACCTCCTCCAACAACTTCATCAAGCGGACCTTCTACGAGCACATCTCAAGAGAATCCAAGCTCTCCCTCAAGTGAACAACATCAAGCACCTTCAAGTGATCCGCAACAAGCATCCTCGAGTCAAGCTCCATCAAGCGAACCACAACATGCAACAAGTCAAGCTACTTCAAGTGAACCGCAACAAGCGCCATCAAGTCTACCTCATGCATCTACGAGCCAAGCTTCACCGAGCAATCAAGAACAAGCACAATCTACTTCAACTCAAGATGATGGCTCGGGTTCACCTCTTCGACAACAAGACACTCACATCTCTAGGGAGCAAGCCGCAAGAGACGCGCAAGACACTTCGCCGGCTCCTCCTCCTCCTCGACAAGAACCTTCAAGGAAGCACAACCCATTGCTCGGGATCATTCACGTGATCTCATCATTGGGAGTCCTTCTCAAGGGATAAAGACTAGGAGAAGTCAATATAAACCTAATTATGTTGATGAAGCTAACATTGTTGAGAATTTCTCTTTTGTCTCTACCCTAGAGCCGAAGACGATCGAGGAAGCCTTGAAAGATCACAAGTGGGTGCTATCCATGCAAGAGGAGCTCAACAACTTCAAGAGGAATGATGTTTGGAAGTTGGTGAAGCGGCCCAAGCGATCCAATGTCATTGGCGCTAAGTGGGTCTTCAAGAACAAGCAAGATGAGAAGGGAGCAATCGTGAGGAACAAGGCAAGACTTGTGGCGAAGGGCTACTCTCAAGTTGAAGGCGTCGATTTTGACGAGACTTTCGCCCCCGTCGCTCGTCTTGAGGCTATAAGAACACTTCTTGCTTATGCTTCTCATTTTGATTTTAAACTTCACCAAATGGATGTGAAAAGTGCATTTCTCAATGGACTAATCAATGAAGAAGTTTATGTAGAGCAACCTCCCGGCTTCGAGGACCCCGAGCATCCGGACCATGTGTACAAGCTCAAGAAGGCTCTCTACGGACTCAAACAAGCACCAAGAGCATGGTATGAACGACTTCGAGATCATCTCATCACCAAGGGCTACAAGATCGGTAGTATCGACAACACTCTCTTTACTAAGCATATTGGTGATGATCTCTTTGTTTGTCAAATCTATGTTGATGATATCATCTATGGCTCCACTAACGAAATCTATAATGATGAGTTCCGTGCTCTTATGAAGAAAGAGTTTGAGATGTCCATGATAGGTGAACTCCATGTCTTCCTCGGTTTTCAAGTCAAGCAAATGAAGGAGGGCACGTTCATCTACCAAGAGAAGTACACTCGGGATCTTCTTAAGAGATTCGGCATGGAAGACTCCAAGTCCTACGACACACCTATGGCTACAAGTGTCCCTCTTGATGTGGATGTAAAAGGTATACCGGTGGATCCTAAACTCTATCGTTCTATGATTGGCTCACTTCTTTACCTTACCGCATCTAGACCGGATATCATGTTTAGTGTGTGCCTTTGTGCTCGTTATCAAGCTAACCCCAAGGAGTCCCATATGAGTGCCGTGAAAAGAATTCTTAGGTACATCAAGAGTACTCCTACAATGGGCCTATGGTATCCAAAAGGCTCGGACTTTGGACTTGTTGGCTATGCGGACTCGGATTTCGCCGGATGCAAAGTGAGTAGAAAGAGTACCTCCGGTGGATGCCAATTTCTTGGACAATCACTCATCTCATGGAGTTCCAAGAAACAAAATTGTGTGGCTATCTCTACGGCGGAGGCGGAATATTTGGCGGCCGGTGCTTGTTGTGCTCAACTCCTATACATGAAGCAAACCCTATTGGACTATGGATTATCTTATGGGCAAGTACCTCTCTATTGTGATAGCGAAAGTGCTATCAATATGGCTCTCAACAAGGGTGATCACGGCCATGCCAAGCACATTGAAGTCAAGCATCACTTCATTCGAGATCATGTGGCCAAGAAGGATATTGAATTGATTGGTGTTCGGACTCATGAACAATTGGCGGACATCTTCACCAAGCCACTTGACAAGAAGACCTTTTGTAAGCTCCGGGGAGAACTTAATGTTCTCGACCTCTCCGACTTCACTTGATATCCTTGAGCTTACATATGTATATATGTATATATACTTTGCCTGTTTTTGTTTGTGTTGTTGTTTTTGTGTGTTCTTCTTGTTTTGTAGAACCGACGACTAACCTACTTGAGATAGCAATGAGCATGGGTTAAGCTTGGGATTGGTGGCACTTGGCTCCCGAGGCTTTGAAGAATGGCTCGTTGTGATCAAGCTCAAGGAGGGCTCAAACTTGTTGTTGGTAACTTCGCTCTTAGCTTTCTCTTGTTTTACCCTTATAGCATCATGCATTGTACACTTATCATTCCTTGCATTCGCATCATGCATCTTGCATAAGTGTCTCGGCGCCGAGCACCCATCTAGGGGGAGTTACTTATTCACAATATGAGTATATGACCTCCTATGATGAATTTATAGCAATGCTATATGAGCTTCATGCCCATTGAACCAAGATTTTTGAGCTCCAAGGTTAAATCCACTTGCGCGGCTCAAAGTCTAAGGGTTCATACATTTCCATCATCATCAACTAACCCCTATGTACATCAAGAAAATATTCTTTTGAGAATGTGTAGGGAAATTGTTGGGAGATGGAGAATCACGGATCAAGGGGGAGCTTCACGCCAAATCAAGTAACTCATTTTCCCACTCGTCACATATATTTACACTAACCTTTTCTCCCTTGGAAGACTTCTTTTTGAGTGATAGATGCCAAAGGGGGAGAAGAGTTGGGCTTAATGATCGAGCAAGAATGTCGGGGGAGAAGAGTTCGAGCGGAGAATGGTAGATCGAGCAAGAATGTCGGGGGAGAAGAGTTCGAGCGGAGAAGAGTTTGTACGAATGAAGATCAAGTGATCAAGTCGATCGATCTTCACACAATCTTGAGGTGATAAAGAAGAAGCAATGCCGTCTCAAGGGGGAGTGTGCGCGAATGAAGATCAAGTGATCAAGATGATCGATCTTCACACAATCTTGAGATTGGTGCACTTGTCAAGGGGGAGCGGAATTCTACAAAGTAAGTATGAAGGTAAACCCCTTGCAACCTTTGCTTGTCATAGCTCCACGTGCTTTCTTTCACTTGTGATATGAGTTTTTGCTCTAACTTGTGACTGCTTTTGAGCTATGATTTGCCTCGACCTAATCAACAAGGTAACTATCTCTCTATCATATACTTGTTGTTTTAGTGTCTTGATCGAGTTGCGCGTTTATCTTGGCTTTTGTCATTACTTTCTTTATCTTCTCGATCATTTTTATCATGGTTGTCATCCATCACCAAAAAGGGGGAGATTGTAAGCTTCATGACCATTGGAGCTAGGGAAACCCCAAGGTATGAATGTTTTGGTGATAGGATGAGAACCATGAATGTGACTAACACTCTTTGTGAGATCTTATAGGTCAAATATGAAGAAAGCTCCGTCCGTTGGTGGTGAACGCCAACACACCATGAACTTAAATAACAAGGATGATTGGTTGCCTTCATCTACACAAGAACGGACTTGATGGAGTCGCGGAGAAGATATGGATCAAGGCTAAGGACATGCTAGATCCAAGCGGGTGTTGCTTGGTTAGATGTTAGCTTGAGTCCATAGGAAAAACCGGACTATCAAGAGGGTTCGAGGTGGTTCTCTTAGTACACACTAGTTATAGAGATCATTGGATGCATGGTGAGTCTCTCAGGGGCTAGGGTGGCAGAAGAGGCTTGAAGGAACCAAGTTTGAAGATGTTGGAAGCAAGGATCAAAGAGGTGGTCGAGTTCCAGCAGAAGAGAAGCCACCGTAGGATACGGTGCTAGTCACCGTATGATACGGTGACTGCAGCAGATGAAGACCAGAGAAGAAGAGTTTCTGGCAGAAAAGAGAAGGAGCCACCGTATGGTACGGTGCCAATCACCGTATGATACGGTGACTGCAAGAAGAAGAAGTCCAGATTAGGTGTTGACCTGGCAGAGAAGTTGGAGTCACCGTATGATACGGTGGTGTAGTCACCGTATGATACGGTGGTCACCGTATGGTTTCCAGAGAGTTGGCAGTTGCTGGAAGCTGAAGAAGATGAAGCCACCGTGTGATACGGTGGGGGTCACCGTATGATACGGTGATACCTGAAGATGGAAGTCCAGAGATGGAGATGCTCTGGCAGGTGACGTGGAGGTCACCGTATGATACGGTGGTCAGAGTCACCGTATCATACGGTGATACTTACGGTGACTTGGTTTCTGGACACTTTTGGGCAACGGCTAGTTTGAGGTTGGTGGCCTATATATAGCTGGTTGCTCGCCCCTTTGAGTTGCTCTTGGACCCAGGAAAGAGGGGAGGTGCTGCCAAGAAGCCAAGAGGAAGAAGTGTGAAGCACTTGAGAGGGATTTGGAGTGATCCTAGTGCTTGAGAGAGTAGCAAGTTGCATCCTTTGATCTCTAGGCTAGTGTGGGCTTGAGAGAGTCATCTAGGGCTGTTACTCTTGGTCTATGGCAAGGCCTAGACCGGTTAGGCGTCGGTGTTGAGCTGTCCAAGGAGATTGTGGAAGTCGACACAAGTTTGTACACGGTCTTGGAGCTTCCCGTGCGAAAGAAGCATCACTAGTGGAGCGCCCTTTGGCACGCATCAAGTGCGGAGCCTTACCTCCAGAAGAGTACCCGGGATCGAGCCCGGCGGGACGTGCCCGCGACTTCACTCGGAGGGTGAAGTGTGCTCTAGGAGGGATCGCCATCGAGCGGAGGGACGGGGTCGAGACTCCGGCGGGAGTGACCCAACGTGGAGTAGGGGAAGGCGCCATCCTTCCGAGACCACGGGAAAACATCATGAGCATTCTCTATCCCTTCTCCTTTACTACTCGCATTTACTTATCGCACTTCATATGATTGCTTGTAGTACTTGAGTTGTGCTCTTATCTTGCTTGTGTGTTTACCTTGGTGCCTACTAGCTTCACTAGGTTTGCTTGTTTGCCTTGCTCGTGTGCTTACTTGTTATAGCCTATCTAGTAGCTCTAAGGACTCTACTTAGTGTGCCTAGTATCTTGGTTGCCTTGTCTCTAGTTATCTTGTTACCTTGCCTTGCCTAGCTTAAGTCTTCCGCTATCTATCTATCTTGTGCTAGGTTGCTAGTGTGGTGTGATTGTGTTATCTATATGCACTAGCTAAATAGGTTAAGGATACTCTTTAGTGTGCTTTACCTTGTTACTAGAACTACTCGCTAGGAGTTGCTTGGGTGTAAGTGTTTGGAAATAGCTTCTAGAGTGACCGATTCACCCCCCCCCCTCTCGGTCACACGATCCTTACAGATTCTCTCCTATGGTTTGGGACACTGGCATGCAACTCTAATTAATGATCCATTGATAGGTTTAGTATTCTACAAGACATGGTGGTTTCGTTCTCCTCTCGCCCTGTCACGACAAGGGTTAATAGTTCCCCACTGGTTTCTTGCACTATGTGATAATAACGTATTGATCAGATACGAAATTGAAGCATCACATAGACTAAACACATCAAAATAGTATTGTAAGTGTGAGAGTTACATAACCAGATTTCCCTCGCCACGGAGAGAATATGAGATCTACTCACGCATCATACTGCAACACATGATCATGGCTACAATAGGACGCGGAATTTTGGCGTGGTCCCACAGGTGCCGATCGGCACGGAGGTGTGCCGGTCGGCTCAATCTTCCCTTTTGGTGGTGATGATCGGTGATCGCCGTCTTCGCCGCCACAACCTTCAACCTAGGTCAAAACCTCCGTATGTTTCTCGTCCCCCCTGTTTCGCGACCCCGATCTTCTCTTTTATAGTTCCTTTCGATTATGGGCTGGATTTCACCGACTCCGACTCTGATATTTCTTCTGGGCTTCATATTCTCCGAGTGGGCTTCATGTTTGGGCTCGATCTCCGTGGTGCCGGTCGGCACAAGGCCGTGCCGACCAGCACGGTCTCTAATTTCTCCGTTCTTCGGGCCTCCGGCAGCTCTTTATCCGTAGTCTCTCAATTTTCACCTATTTCCTGCAAATCCTTCCGAATACACAGAAACTACGCATATATATAATAATGGGGGTTAATGTTAGCAATAATGACATAATAAGGTATTAAAAACACCATATTTGTCATATAAAAATGGGTACCTAGAAAGCACCAACAATCTAGTGTTCCAATTATTACTTCCCGCCAAATATTGTATAAATCAGATTACAAAATATATGATTACCAACCCTTAAAGCCATGCCTCCTAGTATAAGTTTCAAGTCCTATTGGCTACAATAGCACTTGATATTAACATGCTGCAAAATACTGATTTTGAATATATCATTGAAGATTTGTTTTAAGGAATCACTAAAGGTCGATTATGCTTGTGTTTGAGAAATAATTACATTTTTCTCTATTCATCATTGAGTAATATGTAGTACATCATAGACTCATTGTATGCATCTGTAACTATTTTATTATGACACATAAGTTTATGGCCTTATTTAGGATTTTGCAAAACATCCATAATTATTTGGAATGGCCTGGGTGATGTGGAGTAGGGTTCCCGATCTTCCGAAAGGTTCTGATAACTCTCGATTTGGTGGAGACTTGACACACGTCGATCCCGCTTCAGAACAACACGTTCTAAACCCCGCAATCGCAGCACTACGTCTTCTCAGGTTATCGACCGGCGGTGCACGGTCGACCTCGCCAAGAAGGCTTATCCTTGCCTGCGAATCAAAGAACACAAGAAAGAACACAGTAGATTGCAACCAGAATTGCTGAAAACTGAATTAAGCTCACAAGTTGGGGTCTCACAAACCGATGAACGGCGAAACTGTTCTTGACAGAATAATCTAAGCAAAACCCAACCCTAACTCGGGTGGCGGCTACTGTAGATATAGACCTTAGGGCGTGCAAGACCTCCTGGACGCGCCCTGTTGGTGCTTTCTAGGTACTCATTTTGTATGACAAACAAGGTGTTTTCAATACCTTATCGCGTCATTATTGCTAACAATTAACCCCCATTATCATATATATGCGTAGTTTCTGTGTATTCGGAAGTATTTGCAGGAAACAAGAGAAGATAAGGAGACTACGAGTAAAGAGCAGCCGGAGGCCCGAAGAACGAGGAAATTGGAGACCGTGCCGGTCGGCACGGCCTTTGTGCCGACCGGCACCATGGAGGTCGGGCCCAAACTTGAAGCCCACTCGGAGAATATGGAGCCCAGAAGAAATATCAGAGTCGGAGTCGGTGAAATCCAGTCCACAACCAAAAGAGACTATAAAGAGAAGATCTTGGTCGCGAAGAAGAGGGCGGCGAGGAGACAGACACACACACGGAGATTTTGACCTAGGTTGAAGGTTGTGGCGGCGAAGACGGCGATCACCGATCATCACCACCAAAAAGGAAGATTGTGCCGACCGGCACAACGCCGTGCCGATCGGCACCTGTGGGACCACGCCAAATTCCCGCGTCCTACTGTACCCATGTTCATATGTTGCAGTATGATGCGTGAGTAGATCTCATATTCTCTCCGTGGCGAGGGAAATCTGGTTATGTAACTCTCATACTTACAATACTCTTTTGATGCGTTCAGTCTATGTGGTGCTTCAAATTCGTATCTGATCCATACGTGTTTATCACATAGTGCAAGAAACCAGTGGGGAACTATTAACCCTCGTCGTGAGAGGATCGGGGCGAACGAAACCACCATGTCTTGTAGAATACTAAACCTATCAATTGACCTATAACCTGAGTTGCATGCCAGTACCCCAAACCATAGGAGAGAATCCTTTCATAACCTTGATACAACCGCAGGCCCCTTTCATCTCTAGCTGTTAATCATCCCTTCTCACACACATCTTTTGCTATATTGATTTAGTAGTTTAAATAATAGTTTAAGTCCCGCTTGTTCTCTGTGGTTCGATATTAAACCTTGGAATACTCTAAGGGAAAAAGTGCTACAACTGTACACCGTCCTCTTGCGGTATATAAGTGGGTGCGTACAAACGACCAACAAGCACGTTTTCTGGCGCCGTTGCCGGGGAACAAGCCAGTTCTTTTACTATTTATTTATCCTACTAACCTCTAATCCTCTCTTTTCTAGTTTGTTTTTGTGTTTTCTTTCTGTGTTTTCAGGATGGGTACTCCTGAACCGGCTCATACGGTTAGGGAGCATTCACTACCGTCTCCGGGATTGCTGATTCCACAAACTTCCGATGAGAAAGTCACTGCTTCGTCATACGTTCTCAACCCGACCATCATCAAAATGGTCGAGCACAGCAAATTCTCTGGGACGAAGGACGAGAACCCGTACACACATCTGCAAGATCTAGAAGTTCTCTGTCAGACCTTCAAGCATGAGGGAGTGCCTCAGAATTGGTACAAATGGTTGCTATTTCCATTTTCTCTAGATGGAAGAGCCAAAGATTGGTATAAATCTGCAGCCCGTGAAGCTAAGGGAAATTGGGATAAGCTTGTAGGAAATTTCTGTTTGCATTTCTTCCCGCTTCCGAAGGTGCAGAAACTGAGAAGAGAAGTGGTTAACTTCGAGCAAATGAAAGAAGAGACCCTCACGCAAGCATGGTTACGCTTCAAATCTTTATTGAAGCAAGGCCCCAATTTGGGCATGGATGATAACTTGACTGCTCAGACATTCTACATGTCTCTTGGAGGAACCTCCAGGATGCATTTGGATAGTTCAGCTGGAGGGAGTTTCCTCGACTTGACTGCTACTGCAGGTCTGGATCTTTTAAGTAAGATATCGAAGACTGAAGCTATGCATAAGCATTGGGAAGAATTCCAAGAAGGTCCAATTCCCCTTGAAAAGTCGACGCCGGCAAAAGATTCTATGGATTTAAAAGCTAAAGCGGAAAGCTGTACAGTATCCGAAACGGAATTAACAGTAAGAACAGAAGAACCAGCGCAAGGTGATATGAAAAGACCCAGATTGGAGGAGGTGCCGACCGGCGCGGCCCCTGTGCCGATCGGCACACATCAGTCCATTGCGCCGACCGGCACATCTCCTGTGCCGACCGGCACTCTGAATGCTGTTGAAGGGATTTCCAAGACTGAAGCTGCAATATTAGAGGAGCACGAGAACAGTTTCGTGAATAAGTTTCCGAGACCAGTAGGAGATCCAACCTTAAGCAATGCTAAACCGTTGGACGAGTTTGAACCGTTGGATTGGATCCCCATTGATTTCAGCTCAAATCTGCTAAGTATGAGGAGAACATACGATCCAAGGTATGCCTCTTCTACAGGAGTTCAGTATAACTTCCCTAAAGACACTAGAACTTCGGAAATACTGGATAATGTCGTCATTGGAGAAGTATTGGGGAAATTGTATAAGGATGATATGGAAATTGACCAGATGGAGGTTCAACAAGCAAAGAAGCTATTTGATAGTTGTTTTGTCCCATCGCCGTATGAAGGATTGTGCGGAGTATATGCAGTCGGCCTTACGGAACGAACGGAAGTTGATCCTTACATACCGTGCGAGATTGGATATAGAAGCTTTCCTAAAGCATTATGTGATTTTGGTTCCCGCGTCAGTTTGATGACGTATGAAGCATTCATGGATATGCCTTATGACATAAAAGGAAGATTGCTAGGAACCGAGCTTGAGCTAATCATGGCGGATGGAAGAAGAACTAAACCACTGGGAGTTATCAAAGATCTGAACATAGAGGTAAAAAAGAATACTATTCCGGTGGATATTTTTGTTCTTGATAAAGGTGAAGTTGGAGTCGAAGATATTATTTTGGGAATACCTTTCTTAAAGCTTGTACAAGCTGTTATCGATGCTGGAAAAGGTCACCTCAAATTGACTCTGGGTGGAGAGGAAGTCCTCTTTGAATTCGAAGACCCACCCGTCGTCCAAGAAAGTGACGACCCACCCTCTCTCCAAGAATTCTTCACAGAAAAAGATGAAGAAATCAGTACAGGATACTCAGACCCATTGAATAAACTGTTTGAAGAGTCAGATAAGGAAGAGGCCGAAATCCAAGACGGTGCCGATCGGCACGGTGGGTGTGCCGACCGGCACGAAGGTGAAAATCCTCAATTTGAGCCTTTGGGTAATCTGGATCCTGGTGCAGCACCAGAAGTAGAACAGAAGCCACTTCCTGACGGTCTGAGGTACGAATACTTAGGCAAAGATAAAACTTATCCCGTCATCGTCAATAGTGCTTTGAATGAAGAAGAGACAAAACGATTGCTTGCTGTTCTGAGGAAGTACAAGAAAGCGATCGGATATTGTCTTGATGATATCAAAGGAATAAGTCCAGCTTTTTGCACACATAAGATCAATCTTGAAGAATCAGCTAAACCAGTCGTTGAAGGCATGCGACGATTGAAAGGGGGCATGAAGGAAGTTGTGAAGAAAGAAGTGCTGAGACTTCTTTATGCAGGAATGATTTATCCAGTTGCTGATAGTGAATGGGTGAGCCCTGTGCACTGCGTGCCAAAGAAAGGAGGACTCACAGTTGTGCCTAATGAGAATAATGAGTTGATCCCTCAACGGACAGTTACAGGATGGCGTATGTGCATTGATTACAGGAAACTGAATACCGCTACAAAGAAAGACCATTATCCATTACCGTTCATCGATGAAATGCTTGAAAGGTTAGCCAAGAACTCTTATTTTTGCTATCTCGATGGATATAGTGGTTTCTATCAAATCCCTGTTAGACCTGAAGACCAGCATAAGACTACTTTCACTTGTCCTTATGGAACTTATGCGTATCGACGAATGCCATTTGGTCTTTGCAACGCACCGGCTACATTTCAGAGATGCATGAATGCTATATTTGCGGAATTCATTGAAGACATTATGGAGGTATTTATGGATGATTTCTCTGTTCATGGTACTGATTTTGATCACTGCTTAGCAAATTTAGAGAAAGTACTAAAGAGATGCGTAGAAGTTGATTTGGTTCTTAATTGGGAGAAATGTCACTTCATGGTAACCGAAGGGATTGTCTTGGGGCATGTTATTTCTAACCGAGGGGTTCCTAATCATAATATAATCATTAGGTAGCAATCTATCCTCAAGTTCATATAAATGAGTGCTTAGGAACGAGCTCACCTCTAGATTCATCTGTCGTGCGCGAGCTCTAGTGATTGGACCTTGTATATCCAGCGGAGGTGTGACATGTGTATCCGAAGGAGCGATGTCATCATCATCCTCCCCCTCTTGAATTGGAGTCGTCCTCGACTCAAGCTCATCTTCTTCTCCCAAGTAAGGTGTCAAATCTGAAATATTGAAAGTAGGACTAACCCCGAACTCGAGAGGCAACTCAAGTTTATATGCATTATCATTAATCTTTTCAAATATTTTGAAAGGACCATCAGCTCTAGGCATTAACTTAGACTTTCTCAAATCTGGAAATCTTTCCTTTCTCAAGTGCAACCATACTAAATCACCCGGTTCAAGTTTAATTGCTCGCCTGCCTTTACTACCAGTAATTCTATATTTTTCAGTCATCTTTTCAATGTTATACTTAGTTGTCTCATGCATTTTCAAGATACAATCAGCACGCTCTTTAGCATCATTATGTATCCTCTCACTAGTAGGCAAAGGTAAAATATCAATTGGAGCACGGAAATTGAAACCATACGCTACCTAAAAAGGACTTACCTTGGTGGTAGAATGTGTTGCCCGATTATATGCAAACTCCACATGAGGCAAACATTCTTCCCACATCTTCAAAATTTTCTTCAAAACAGCTCGCAGCATGGTCCCCAAAGTGCGGTTCACCACCTCTGTTTGTCCATCAGTTTGTGGATGACAAGTGGTAGAAAATAATAATTTTGTACCCAACTTGTTCCACAAAGTACGCCAAAAGTGACTCAAGACTTAGCATCACGATCTGAAACAATAGTAGAAGGCATACCATGCAAACGAACAATCTCTTTAAAAAAGAGGTTAGCAATATGAATAGCATCATCAGTCTTATAACATGGTATAAAATGCGCCATCTTGGAAAAACGATCCACCACAACAAAAATGCTATCCCTCCCCCTCTTAGTCCTAGGCAATCCCAAAACAAAGTCCATAGAAATATCTGCCCAAACAATAGAAGGAACAGGAAGTGGCATATATAAACCATGGGGATTCAAACGAGACTTAGCCTTTTGACATGTCGTGCAGCGAGCAACAAAACGCTCGACATCTCTCTTCATCTTTGGCCAAAAGAAGTGTGTGGCCAAAACATCTACCGTCTTCTTGGCACC
Source organism: Eragrostis nindensis (assembly GCA_012490785.1). NCBI lineage: Eukaryota > Viridiplantae > Streptophyta > Magnoliopsida > Poales > Poaceae > Eragrostis > Eragrostis nindensis. The sequence goes on along the minus strand of JAAXCT010001641.1, from coordinate 80,467 downwards.
AAAATGCCCCATCAATCCTCCTCCATGCGCTTCCTGCAACAACAAGAGACGAACGGAACCAACTGGAATGCATAGACGGTTAGCTCTAAACAAATATCCCTCATTTAACACAAATTTGTTCCATGTACGTCCCTCTGCACAGTTCAACACCACATCCTTAAATTCAGGATCAAGCACATATTGTTCTTTAATTGATTGAAACCCAAAAATTCGGCAATCAAGTTGAGACAGCAAAGTATGTCGCCTAGACAAAGCATCAGCAATCACATTATCCTTCCCTTTCTTATGTTTGATGATATAAGGAAAAGACTCAATAAATTCAACCCATTTAGCATGTCGACGGTTCAGATTATTTTGAGAACGAAGGTACTTAAGCGATTCATGATCAGAACGAATAATAAATTCTTTAGGCCACAAATAATGACGCCACGTTTGCAAAGAAAGCACAAAAGCATACAATTCTTTATCATACGTGGAGTAATTCAGAACTGGACCATTCATTTTCTCACTAAAGTACGCAACAGGTTTACCATCTTGCATCAAAACACCACCAATGCCAACTCCACTAGCATCACATTCTAGTTCGAAAGTCTTACCAAAATTTGGAAGTTGCAGCAACGGCGCGTGTGTAAGCTTGTCCTTCAAAGTGTCAAAGGACTCCTCTTGTGCCCTTCCCCAATGGAACACAACACCCTTCTTAGTCAACTCATGCAGCGGTGCAGCAATGGTGCTAAAATCCTTGACGAAGCGACGGTAGAAACCTGCAAGATCAAGAAAACTCCTCACCTGTGTGAGAGACTGTGGAACCGGCCAGCTCTTTATGGCGTCAATCTTTGACTCATCCACCTCAATACCCTGTGGAGTAACAACATAGCCAAGAAAAGAGACTCGATCCGTGCAAAAGGTGCACTTCTCAAGGTTACCAAACAAACGTTCATCTCGTAAAGCATTAAAAACAGCACGTAAATGATCATATGTTCATCCAAAGACTTGCTGTAAACCAAGATGTCATCAAAATAAACCACCACAAATCGACCAATAAAAGCTCTTAAAACCTCATTCATTAAACGCATGAAAGTGCTAGGTGCATTAGTCAAACCAAAAGGCATTACTAACCACTCATACAAGCCAAATTTAGTTTTGAAAGCTGTTTTCCATTCATCTCCAAGTTTCATTAATTTGATGGTAGCCACTACGCAAGTCAATCTTTGTGAAAATTACATAACCACACAACTCATCAAGCATGTCGTCTAGCCTAGGAATAGGATGACGATATCGAATAGTAATGTTATTAATGGCTCTACAATCAACACACATACGCCAAGTACCATCTTTCTTAGGAACCAAAAGTACAGGAACGGCACAAGGACTAAGGCTTTCACGTACGTACCCACGGTCCAAAAGTTCTTGGACTTGTCGCTGAATTTCCTTAATCTCCTCCGGATTAGTCCTGTATGCAGCACGGTTTGGCAATGTTGCTCCTGGAATCAAATTAATTTGATGCTCTATCCCTCTCATAGGTGGCAGCCCCGGAGGTATCTCAGCAGGAAAAATGTCCTCATACTCCTGCAAAAGGTTAGTAACAGCAGGGGGCAACAAGCTAACAATATCATCAAGTGAAAACAAAGCTCGTTTACATATCAAGACATAGCAAACATCATCATCAGAAATTTCAGCAATGTCACTTTTTGTAGCAAGCATAACAGCACCCTTCAATTTAATTCCCTCATCCTGAGAACTAGATGTAGACTTATCACTTTTAGGTGGAAAAAGCGAATTAACAACTTGCTGATGTTCAGATTTAGCATTATCCAAACTAGCAGCTCCCGCTCTATCAGCCTCTACAATTTCAGCAGGAGTCAAAGGAATCAAAGTAATTTTCTCCCCCTTATGCACAAAGGAATATCTATTACTTCTACCATGGTGCGTAGCATCTTTATCATGTTCCCAAGGTCTACCCAACAAAAGATGGCAAGCTTGCATAGGTACCACATCACAGTCCACAGAATCAACATAAGTACCAATAGAAAATGAAACTCTGCAAGTGTGTGTTACCTTAGATTTTCCAGAATCATTCAACCACTGAATATAATATGGATGTGGGTGTGGGCGAGTGGTCAAGCCAAGCTTCTTGACGAAATCAGAACTCACCAAATTATTGCAACTACCTCCATCAATAATGACACGTGCGCGACCGTTCTTGATGACGAAGAAAATCTGGAACAAGTTATGTCGTTGTAACTTGTCCGGTTGTTGTACTTGTGTGCTGAGCACCCACTGCACAATGTGGACGCCGTAGGACATCGTGTCTTCCTTGCCAAATATTTTACCGTCTTCCTCCACGTCATCATCATCTTCAATGTCGGAGGTGCTAATGTATCCTCCATCATCTATAGCAATATATGCCCGCTGACTTGGGCAATCCCTTTGCATGTCACCAATCCCATGGCAGCGATGGCACTGAATGTGTCCCGTCGAGGTGAATGTGTCCCGTCGAGGCGGAGGGAGCACTCTTAGCAGGTGCCGGCACCACACTCTTTCCTGCATCTGAAGGGCGTGCAGGAGGCTGTGTTGTCGCTGCAGCAGCGCTGGAGGCTGCCGGAGGCGTCCGGAAGGTGTTGGACTTGGACAGCCCCAAAGGCGGCAACCTGCGTGGCGTGTATGAGGTGGTCTTATTCTTGTTCTGTTGTTCACGTCCCTGCAATTCCTTCTCTGCAAGCATAGCAAACTGGAACAACTTGTTGAAAGTGTTAAATTCTTTATAATCAACAATATCCTGAATTTCACGCCTCAAACCAGCATAGAAACGAACAATAGCGTCCTTATTTTCCTCTACAATCATGCAACGCTGCAAACCCTTTTGAAGCTCCCTATAATAATCCTGTACAGATTTATCCCCTTGTTCTAAATGTTGCAAGTTTTTACGCAAATCTCTATAATAAGAAGGAGGGACAAAATGATCACGCATAGTTTCCTTCAGTTTATCCCAAGTCCTAGGAACAATGTGATCAGGAACAAGGTGGGCGCTAAATTTTTGTTCTACTGTCATCTCCCAATCAAGATATCCCTCAGCATCATATGCACCCGAAAACGATGGAATAGTAAACTTAATTTTAGCATAGGGATCGTCAGGAGGTCGATTACCATGTTGTCGGTGTTGATGACCCATACCGCGAGTGTTATTTTCTAGGCGACGTCGATCCTTGTTCTCTCGGGTCTTTGCTGCATCAACGTCTCCCTTGTCATCATACACGGTCTCGTCTTGTATGCCCATGTCGATTTCCATCTCAGAAACTTTGCCGGTTAATGTGGTAACCAAGGAGGTTACAGCGGTAACCGTGTCTAGGAGTGTGGATATCCTCCTGTCCAGCCGCTCTGTTTGGTTGCCGACACACTCAACAACCGTCTTCTGCATAGTCGTCTTCATGTCCGCAACAACCTTGTCAAGAGCAGCCTGCAGCTGCTTCTGGCTGACACATTCATTGAAGTCCTTGGGAGTATCATCAACTGCATCGTCATCTCCTGGCATGATAGACACAAAAACAGGAACAAACAGTGAAGGTTATCCCTATCAAATACTACTGCAGTGGTGCCTCTCAACACAGCAAAAAGGAAGCCTCTAGCCAAGCTCTTGCAAGGTTCTTAGTAGCAAAGCAAAGGATACCTGGAAGGCGTGCTCCGCGATTGCAAGGGTCAAAAACCTGTGCTGTCCAGAAGTGATATGTGGAGCTAGAAAGGCCAAATATGTGAGTGGTACACAATTCAAAAACAGATAGTAATGCTGAATAAATGTCCAAAGCACTGGTCCTAGTTGCTGGTATACTCGTATCCAATTCCAGAAGTGAACAACAAGGAGCAGGAGGGAACAAGAATCAGCAAAGGTCATAGCAAGTATTCACGGAAAGAAGAAGAAAGTTTCAGGCAACCCGGGTGCTCCTATGTGCCTCCTGTTTTGTCTTTTAGCACTAGCAGGAATCACAATGCTTTTGATTTTTCTTTTTTCTTTTATTTTTTTGATATTTTTTTCTCAACCAGGGGCATTTCGGTGTGGCCTACAGAAAATCAGACAGGTTCTCCGAAAACCCTGAAATCAACTTGAATGATTTTTTTCTTTTTCTTCCCCATTTTTTTGAATTTTTTGAGAAACCCAAATGGCCTAAACGCTATTTGTTTTGGCCCTTCTGAAGTCAGGAAACTGCTGTAAAAATTTGAGCCAAAACGGAGCACCAAGCGAAAAGTTATGACTGTTTTACTGAAGGTGTCTCGAATCAGGGTTTCGAAAAGGTAAACTGAAATCAGTGAGTGCGAAACAAAATCGGATGGTTGCAGCGGTGTTTTGGGTGTGGTGGGTGGGATGTTGATGAAAGAAAACACTGCTATATGGTAGAAACAGAGAACCAAAATCAGGGTGTGGTGGGTGGGATGTATATGACTAGCGGAAAGCGGCGCGGCGGTTAGGGTTTCAACGATGGAGTGCAGCGGATGGGAAAATCACAAACCGAAATCAAACACGAACTAAAACCAGCAACAAAACACGACTAGGACACAAACTCAACACTACGGACTCTGAAATCAAATTATGCAGAGAGGCTAAAACGTGGTTCTGGGAATAAGGAAAATCTAAAACCTATTTTTTTGTTTTTGGCTTTTTGTGGACTCTAGGATAACGGCGACGAACACAAATTAATCTAAAGGAAAGGTGAACCTGACGGTATACCTAAGTCTCTGATTACCACTTGATGTGGAGTAGGGTTCCCGATCTTCCGAAAGGTTCTGATAACTCTCGATTTGGTGGAGACTTGACACACGTCGATCCGGCTTCAGAACAACACGTTCTAAACCCCGCAATCGCAGCACCACATCTCCTCAGGTTATCGACCGGCGGTGCACGGTCGACCTCGCCAAGAAGGCTTATCCTTGCCTGCGAATCGAAGAACACAAGCAAGAACACAGTAGATTGCAACCAGAATTGCTGAAAACTGAATTAAGCTCACAAGTTGGGTCTCACAAACCGATGAACGGCGAAACTGTTCTTGACAGAATAATCTAAGCAAAACCCAACCCTAACTCGGACAGCGGCTACTGTAGATATAGACCTTAGGGCGTGCAAGACCCCCTGGACGCGCCCTAATGGGCTCCAACAAGATACAAGCCCAAAGGCCAGATTACGGTGGCGCAGCACCGGGACAGATTCTGGATGTCAACTTGTTTCGACAATTCCCGATGACTCCGGACGAATTTTGACATGAGACCAGCGCCATTGGAAAGGTTATCAAATTATCTTTCCATGCATATAAAGAACGTCCAAAACCGAGCCCGTATGCGACCTGGGCGACCGTTTTAGTGTAGACTGCTCCTGGACTCCGAAACCGATCCGAAGTCGACTTCAATTGGGCCTCTAACTTTTGGACGCCCTTGCTGTCCCTCCACGTCTCGAAGCTCCTCTCCAATCATCACCTGGTCCTCTCCATGGTTCCTAATCACAATATAATCATTAGGTAGCAATCTATCCTCAAGTTCATATAAATGAGTGCTTAGGAACGAGCTCACCTCTAGATTCATCTGTCGTGCGCGAGCTCTAGTGATTGGACCTTGTATATCTAGCGGAGGTGTGACATGTGTATCCGAAGGAGTGATGTCCTCATCACTGGGGGTATACAAAACAAATATACAATTGATAAGTACATCATTCAACGAGGGAACCAAAATTTCTATGAATTAGAAAATAAATAAAATTTAGGATGAGAGCAAGTACTACTCGAGCAACCAACATAATCAAACAAGAGAAAATTCCTTCCTTGGCCCTATTAAACTCACTCATTCCTTCCATGGCCCTATCGTCTGTTTGAGGTGGTAATGATGTTCACTTCCGTGTCAAATGACCATTTTACTCTTGACGTGAATAAAAGTGAAAAATTCAATTTCGAGAGTATTTGTTTGCTCAAAAATTTCAGCATTATATATCTATTTCATAATTGCAAAAAACTTTGGCACTATATTTTTGGTTCATATATTGCATAAAATTTTGGCATTATTTCGACACAAAGTTGAACATGAAAACAATAGTTTATCTATATTTTTACTTTTATTCATGTCAGGGGTAAAATGGTCATTTGACCCCTATGTTAACACCATTACCACCTCAAACTGACAATAGGAAAAGAAAGGAACAAAATTTTGATTCTGGGCCATATAGGGAAGATCATTTCAGAATAGGCCAAGTGAAGAAATGAGTGAGTTTATCAAGGCCAGGGAAGGAATTTTCTCATCAAACAATGCTCTTTCATTGACCTGACCAGTGATGAAAACCAACGTTGCCCGTTTCGAGTCCATACCATAACCGTTTGGTGATGTTCCTTACTTCCCTTTTTCTGGAATAAAAAATCAATGTATATCCAGCTTACTTCCCTTGACCAATTGACTCAAGAGTCAAGAAGAAAAGAAAAACACCCGAGTGGTTTGCCAGTTTTCTCAAAAACCACGAAAACAAATCAAAAAGGGAAAAAATGCATATTTTTATATTTAAACGGCAAATTGAGCGGTTTTCACAGTTTCTAATTTTTCAAACTTTAAAAAATGGTAAGACGTGCGGTTTCCTCGGTAAAGCGATTTCAAAATTTTCATTTTTAAAAAAATTCTTTTGTTGAAAACCGTTCGTATGCTAGCTAGAATCAGATCGGGACGGTTTTTCCTGTTTTCGTCGGTATTGGGAACCATGCTCTGTACCGTCAGCTGCTGTTTTGCGACAAAGCCCATCCTGCTGCCGCGCAAAACTCTTATGAAAATTGATTTTAAGGCAAAATAATCAGAGGAACAATGCACGTCATGTACTGATCCAAGACGTGCTGTTGCGATGGCATGCATGTTATCCTGGATTAGGAAAACATGCAAAAATCTATAGAACAAAGGAATCCCGGGATTTATGTTAAAATGTATACCTAGCATATTAATTAATTTATGTTAAAATGTATACCTACATTTGTTGAAATGGAGAGAAGGTTTTCTTTTGAACAAAAGTTGCACATAAACACGAAGAATACTCATATTTTCATCAATTCTAAGTTGAGGACTCCAATGATGGTGGATATGATTTCACCATAAGAAACCTCACCAAGTGAGTTACTCATACTGTAGAAATTTTACCAGTTCATAGAAATATAAAAACAATTTAATTCTCTAGTGGGGCCGCTACATAAGAGAAACCTTAAGATTTTCGGTCAAAAAAAAAAAGAGCAACCTTAAGGTGTTTGATGCAAAAGGTAGTTTTTTTGGCAAATTTGTATGTATGTACGATTAAATACATGGCTGTCCAGTAATTTTTATTTTTGTCTGCCAGATAGTATAGCAGATGAAAAGGCTATCAGCAACCTTTTATCTTATTGCATAAAACATATACACATGAAACTTTGTACAAATATATGTGTATGTGTTTCTTAATGGCAATTTTCCTTGTTAATAGGGAATACTCCCTCCGTCCTAAAATATTTGGCATTCTAGCCTTCTCAAGTTTTCCAAAATACTCTCTTTCCGAGGCACATTCTTCTATCTTCACGATACACATCTATCTCTATTAATTTCTTTTCTTCGAATTCTGTGCACCTATCTTTTTCATCCTCTTTTGAATTTCCATGCTCAAGGCTAAAATGCCAACTAAAGTGGGACGGAGGAAGTATATGAGTATGGAACAGTGATGGGAGAAGGATACCAAAACATTTCAAAACAATGGGTTAGAGAACCGGACGGTGTGCCAGTTACTCCCTCCGTCCCTTTTTATAAGGGATCGGGGAGCTCCTAAGGAAAACAACAAAGGACCGAAAAGACAAAAATACCCCTAATAGCTGCTCCCCTACCACCACCCTCCACTCGCTTCTGTGCGGTCAGCCTCAAGCTTGACGACGCCGCCGACGGCCCATTCCTCCCCGCACAGTGGCCGCGCACGCCTTCGATGACAAGCCTTCGCCGCCCTTCTCCTCCCGGTTCTCACCACCGCTTGCTGCCCGCCGCCTTGCGCCGTCGCCTTCCGCTTTGGCCGTCTCCCCGGACAACAAGCTCAATCAATATCCCGTCGTCCCTGCTACCGCAAGATGGTCGTGGCGACGGCGGGCTGCGAGGTGCACGAGGCGGTGACGAATCGCGTCGCGCCCGCGTCTCCGGGAGTGTACAGGCAGCGGCGAGATCCGCCCCGTGGATCCAGTTGCAGGGGCGCCCACCTTCTCCATGGGCGACCTTCTGCAGAAGAGGGATCGGCGAGCTAATCTTGTAGAGGGTTGGGCGATCTTGCGCAGGAGGAGGCAGGGGTGGGCGAGCTACCGACGGCGGCGGCGGCGAGGGCCGCGGCGAGGAGCTCCGCCGCCGCTGCGAGAGGGCGAGGCCGAGGGCCGCGTCGGGGATCTCTGCCGCCGCCGAAGCGCGAGGGAGGAACGGAGGCGGCGAGGAGCTCCGCCGCCGCCGCGCGATGGCGAGGCCGCGTGAGGGAGAGGGCTGCGGCGGGGATCTCCGCCGCCGGCGCCGCGCGAGCGCGAAGGCCGCGGGCGAGGAGCTCTGCCGCCGCGCACGGTAGAGATGGAGGCGGAGGAGATGCGAGTGAGGATAACCTTCGGTTGGTTGGATAGCGCGTGTGGAGGTGAAGGAATAATGGGTGGGACCCACTGACACCCCTCCAATCCCTTATATTTTGGTACAACTCCAAACTCCTCCAATCCCTTACATTAAGGGATGGAGGGAGTAGAGTTTAGAGCATCTCCAAGAGATTACCAAAAAATTAGCGCTATAAACTTGTTTTTGGGCTAACCAAAAAATTATACAGGGCAATTTTTCTTTCCTCTTCCAACAGTTCCTCCCTAAAAGTGGATCAAAACATTTTTGAATGGGCACGTCAGCATTTGGGGCCACAAAATCATTAATTCTAGTGAAAGAAGAAGGAAAGGGAATCCTAATTCTTCCCCTGTTTGTAGCTACAAAGGAGGGGAGTTTAGGGGGTATGAAAAAGTTGGGAGTAGTTTTGGGATGCTGTTGGAGATGGTTTTTTTGATTGAATCCCATTATTTTGATTTAAGGAGAGGTTTTGGAGCTCTTTTGGAGATGCTCTTATATGAGATGGCATATCTGACGCTGCCTAAAGGATGGCCAATAGCTAGTCCAAGTCCTCATGGGCACTTGGAGACTAATCAATAGTCCATCCGTTTCAAAAAGGTAGGAGTTTTAGGTTTGTCCTAAGAGCAACTCCAACAGGCTAGGTAAAACATGTTTGTTTCTTTAAACATGACTAGTATCATTGAAAATAGCTCTCCAACAGTCTCTCCAAATCTTTCTCTAAAATAGCCAACTCTCCATTCCACTTTTCTAGCTAGCAATATTTAGCTAGGGACTACTCTCTATTTCTTCTTCCCGTGGGCCCTTGGTGATTTAAAAAGTCTGTTGGTTTACTCCAACTTTTTTAGGTATGTTCTATTTTAAAGACTAGCTAAAATCAAAGAATTTGGAGTATATTTTACCTAGCCTCTTGGAGTTGCTCTGTAGCGTTTCCGCTTTTCACAGGATCGAGTCGGAAGTGCCAGTGAACGGACACAACAGTACATCACATAAATAAGCACAAATGCTACATCTTTAAGTTATTACAAGTCTCAAATGATTTTAAACGCGTGAGTAGCACAGCGGAAGTCTGAAGATACCTAAAACAACTACTACTCTCGACGATACAAAGGCCACACATCAAAGACCTGCTGAGGAGCTCCACCAAGCAACAGCGGAAGCGAAAACAATACCTGCACAAAAAGATAAAGAGCCAACCCCTGAGTACTAATTACTCAGCAAGACTTACCCGTCAACGTGGCTAACTACAGCCGACTCCTAGAATGCAAAGGCTACAAAAAGGGCAGGCTGACTCACTTGCATCTATCCGCGCTAATTACTTGCTCCTAATTTCAAATTTTATCTCAAATTAAGTAATTAGCAGAAATAAGGTGCACTTACCACTAAAGCAGATATAAACAATACATCAGATCAACAGTGCAGTAGTAAGTACAGTAATAATACATAAGTATAGCAGTAATCATCATCATCATCATCATCAATAATCACACTACGATGTGACTCAGTGAACAAGAGAGTGCTCATTTCCGAGAGCGGCAGCATCGATGTACATCCTGCAGGAGAAACCTGACCACAGGGCGCACACGCGCAAAAGTCGTATGCGGCAACCGTTTACGCTGTTTCCCCCTAGTGCTGGCTGGGTCTCACACCTCCCGAGAAAGGCCCTCCCGCCCGGTCCCCGTCCCAGACGTGCGCCCCGATTGGGAGGCATCCCTTCTCTCCCAAGTACCATGATAGAAGGTGCAAGTATCCGCTAGACCCCCAGGGCGTCACAGGCTACTAGGTTTACTGGGCCCATAAACCACCAGCATGTGAATCAGTACGTTCAAGCTTGCTCAACAGGGCCAACAACGGACGGTCCTTAATCGACACAGACGGGGCTACCACCGTGAAGGCCCAGCCTTCTCCAACCATCCTATCAAACATCCCCGTCCGGTCTGCAACAAACCTAAAATTCTGCTAGTACAATCCAGGATAAATTCTATCTCGCAAGTGGGACTTACCACTCGTCTTCTACCGTATACTAGCCACTAAGCATAGCAGATCCTAACGATAACCTAGAACCAACTGCTACAGAAATAGGACACAAGGTAATTATGGAAGGGGGCCCTAATGCAGTTCTATGGTTTCACATCAACTCCTAACAAACCTAATGCACAATCAATTACTAGCCCCAATCGAGTGAGAAAATAAAAATCTAAACAGGAAGGCATGCACCGGGGCTTGCCTGGCTCAAGAACGACGCTATTAGCTAAGGTCAGCTGATATCTTCTCCTGATCTGCTCAGCATCATGCTCCTCCAGCTGCTCCTAGATCGCCTCGTGTACTATATGACATGACAAGGAAATGCAAGTTAGATGCAATAACATGATGCGATTAGATTAATTATACTTTCGTCTGAAGTATTTCCTTCATTGACTCTTGATTAAGTTAATTACATAAATTAACTTACGTTGGTTAACTAGATTAAATCAAATTCAAAAAAAAAATTAGCTTATGTCCAGTGGCACTTTCCTGGAGTCAAGTACCACTGAAAGTGATTTATGGTGAAGTTTGATGAATTTATTGCTTTACCGATTAATTATAATGATTTAATTATTACAGCCACTTAAATAAATCATTTAGAAATTAATTAGACATAAAATGACAGTAGAAAAATGCTCTGTAAGTGTGTTATCAGTTTAGTTATCAGCATGCAAGAGTTGAAGATTTAAAGATTAACAGAGATTTATTAGGATTTAAACAAGGATTAACACATTTGCATTTTTACCGAGAACAGATAAAATGATATAGGTGATTTGACATTTTTGTTGGATAGATCTGCTCACAAGGAGTCCAACAAAATTGGATTCACAGTTTTCTGATTTTTATTCGATTTTAGAATTTTACAAGCTTCAGATATTTTCTGGCGTTTTAAAAGAATTCGGGGAAATTGGAAAAAGGACCGAGCCAATCAGATCCGAGCATCAGACGGGCCACAGGGTGGTGGCCACACCAGATCCGGGCTCGTTCCGGCCGGCGCCCATGGCGCTTGTCCGCGGCGGCGGCGCACGGCGGCAAGCCGCGCGTTCCGGCCGGAGGAGGGCACGCCGGCACACTCCTGCGGGAGTTCCGCGACTAGGGAAACGAAGGAGGTCTGGAGGGCATGGTGGGGCATGACGGGGAGGACTCTAGGGTGCTCAGCGGCGAGAGGCGGTGCGGCGGCCATGGCATGGCTCGCGTTCCGAACGGAGCAGGACGGGAGGGAAAGAACGGAGGGGAGCTTGAGGTTCACCTTGTTAGCGCGTTTGACGAGGACCAGCGGTTTGACGACGGGGATGGCCGGAGGGCGGAGTCCACCGAAGAGCTTGTCGGGGACGATGGCGGCGAGGAAAAATCAAAATCCGGCCGTTACTCTGCGGAAGGAGGAGAATGGCGGGTCAGAGAAGTGCGTGAGGTCGACGTGCACCTCTGTGCGCGAGGAATTGGAGCGAGGCTCACCAGAGTAGAAGAATCGAACGACGAGGAGGTGGGGATGCGGTGACCGGACTTGGAGACGACGGTCGAATCCGCAGCCCTCACCCCGGGGCAACGGCCCTGGTGGCCAAAGCTAGCACGGTGCCTCCTGGCGAACTGATTTGCGGAGCAACCTGGCCCGGAGAAGCTTTGCCGCGGCGGCGCGACGACGAGCTCGAGCCTGGCGGCGGAAATGGTGTGGCGGCGAGCTAGGGTTAGGGTTTGTGGCGACGGGGAAGCGAGGGAAATGGGCGAGGGAGAGCGAGGTGGGGCGAAATGGGGCAGCTCTTATCCGCGGCGTACGGTCGGGGGCTCGCGGCGTGGCTCCGGTGGCCGGCGGCGACATGGCGGCCGAGTTCTGCAGGCGGGCCCGGCGACCCTTTTCTTTTTCGCCGATTTAAATCCAGCAGAGTTCTACGAATTATTCAGGGTACCTGCCGACCCTTAAAAATTCTGAAAAATTCTGGGATTGTAGGTCTCACATCCAGCTACCACTTTGCTTTTGGGTCCAAGCAGTTTGCAGCTACGGATTTTGAATTAAAAATCGAGGAACATCAAGATTTGCAGGATATTCTCTGAATTTTCAGAGGCACTTCCAGAATTTGAAAAATTCTGGAAAATTCTCCAAAATTCTCTTTTCTGATGTGCTTGTACAGGAATTTTTGGTTGGGCAAAGTTGTTATTAAAATTTTTGACTTCCTTCACAAGCATTGGTTTGACATTTATTTGAACGATTTGTTTGAATTCAAATTTGGTTTGACTTCGATTTCGTTTGGTTTTTGGGATGTTTTGCTGCGGTTTGACAGCAGTGACACAGGTGTCACAGCTCTAAGTCAAATTGTTTTATATATCTTTTATCAATAGTTTTATAAGTTCATGTATATTAACAATATAAAACTTATGCCTTTAGAAATCGTCATTGAGATGCACTTTCATAATGCATAACTCAACGTTCTTAAACTATACTACTACAATTTATATAAAATGTTGGTCAAAGATAGAAAAAACAGTCAAACCTAAAACTACAGCATTTTTGAAATAAATTAAGTTCAAGTTGCCAGTGCTTCTGCTTCAGGTCACAGGTCTCTCATTGGTGCAAGAATACGTGCGAAAATAAAATCTGCTGAATTCAAAACAGCGAATAAGAAAGGAAAAGGCTTCAAAAGAAGAAAACAATTGGATGATGGAAGGGACCAGTAGCTGAAACGGCCCTCTAGTCGACAGCCAGGATCGAGAAACCATAGTAGAGAGAGTAGTATACCTGTCAGAGGGACGGATCAATGTTGGCGTCTCTCTCTACGATGTGCCGAGACAGGCGACTGCAACCCGACCAGGCCATGAGACCAGCGGGCAGGCAGTTATTGCATGCAACCCCTACCGACGCATGAATAATTGCGGCAGCTCGCACTTTCCATTACGCACGCTCTCTCCGACGAAAGGGGCTCATCTCTGACCAAACCAACCAGGGCAGATATATGCAGGCAGAGCATCCTGCAAGCGAGCAAGACAGCAATTAAGCCAACCACCTCGCTTCATCATTCATGCACGGCAGTCAATTCAATTCCGCGCCAGCCTTATCCCGACACCCCCTGCCAGCTTCATGTACCCCCTCTTCGATTTGAACCTCTTTCAGATTCTTTTCCCGGGGATCGATACTAGCACCCCTGATAAAACTGTTTTTTTCTAGAGTTTCCTTTTCTATCAAGAAATAGAATAAAGCACTAGACATGATGAGAAGTAATATCAATTTAAAAGCTTTCCTAAAGTTTACTAGCTTGATGGTTTGAGTCGTGCAAATGATCATTCCTAGAACTAATTGTTTTCCATGTTTCATAAACAAGCTTCCGAGGCATGACACCAAAATTTTATAAAGTACATCCATTTCACAATACTTGTTGTTTTATAGCTGTTGTAAGTCAATTTGCTTTTAATCTTGGATCATAAATTTATAGAAATTTATATGATTATTTGAACCGGATAAGGCTTATTTTTTAGATTCGGCATGAAGAACACTTTCATAATTTGCATGCCAATAAAATATACAGGTTTGTAAAATCATTGGTTAAAGTTAAAAATTTGACTTTGGACAAACCTCCGGCAATAATAAGTATTGTGAAATAGAGATGGAGTATTAGGTTACACAGGCTATATGGTCTAAAGTATTTGTCCGAAGCACATATTTAGGTGGTGTATACAATCGATCATACTCATAAATATGATATCTTAAAAACCACATGCTCAAGAAAAGATGGAAAATATACTGAATAGTAATTTTAATCATTGTGGAGAATTTTATTAATAAAATTCATATAAGCACAATTATTCTGTATTCTTTCATCTTAAAGGAGCAATTTTTTTTGGAAAATGTGTGTTTGCTTGCAGATATGTAAGGTTTTAATGATAAGTGACATCCATATCACTACGTTTTAGGTGTACAAATATTTTTGTTTTTAAAAAATCACTTTTCTAGATGAATATTATTTTTGACACGGACTACAAGAACTGTTCTTCAAGAACAAAATAAGAACATATATACCACATTTCAATGAATTGTTCAATGATGCAAAATAGAAAAAACTTTTGCACCACATGTTTCTTTCAATGTTTTATTTCTTTACCTAAATAGTGAGCCGGAGGGTCAGCTGCCCCATGCATAATTGTTCCATGAAAGGTTGATAACTTTTTTTTTTTTTTGAGACCAATGACAGGTTGAGAACTTATAAACTATTATAGCTGGCAGGAGCTAATACAAATAATGTGCGGATACAAAAGTTGATAAACAATTAGGTGTTCTTTTGTATCTCAAAAGAACAGTTGGATTCTTTAAAACCAAACTCTGTAGTGCATCACCTGATCACCATCAACTTCTTTGACCAGCAACTATCTAATTAATCATGACTATTCTTCAACTGGGCGAAGTGGTATAGTGGAACAAAATCATGAAATCCCGGCAGGAGAGAGCATAATTGCATAAACAACGGCATCAAGGAGCCCGACCAGAATTGGGGGTTGCGTCTCGAAACATTTTTCTCGGGTGTATCCTGCCCTTCACTTTCTGCCGCCTTTTAGGAGCCAGGAGATAAAAAGTTTCATCATGGGAAAGGGAAAGGCCTACAGTAGAAGAAACCTACCACCTGGCTATATAATCCCCAAAGTTTGCTTTCTTTTGGAGAAGGAAGCAGTATTCGCCATTCAGTATCCATCCACTCCATCAATAGCCTCTCTCTCTCTCTCTCTCTCTCTCTCTCTCATATTGATCGATCATTTGCATTCCAATTTCTTTGTCTACTTAATTCTATTTTTTTCCCGTGAGGGTTTACTAAAGCGATCTTGCAGAAATAGCTTGTGTTTGCTCGGCAAGGGGGGAAAAAACAAGGGCGAAAGTCCTGCTTCAGCATGCTTGTTGCCAGGATAAGGAGGTATTGTCGCGCCTCAATCCGAAGGCATGGCTGATTGACATGGCAGCCATGTTCTTGGATTGAGCCGCGTCAATATCTCCCCTTGCTTGCTTGCCGCAGTGATGTTCCTCATCGAGAGATAGATGCTTATCAAGCAAGTTCTCTGTTGCTGGCGTGATGGAGAGCCATAGGTCCTCTTCACGAAGGAACAAGCAGAAAGTTGGTTTCCCAGCAGCAATCAAGGTATGTATTAGTAGTAGAAAGTTTATACATGCCTCACCCCTCTTCCGACAATGTTATCCTGAATCAGAATAGTTGCCTTTAGTCACATAATTCCCTATTGCTGCTTATGATTTCTTGTTTAGAAAGGAAAAGATGAGAAAAATAATTGTTTTACGTCGAATAAGTCTTGATTTCTACAATTCACCATCGAATAAGTCACCTTTTAGGCCATCTCTCTTCAAAATTAGCAATCATAGGGCTATAAAAGCAAGAATTTCCCTGGTCCTTTCGCTTTTCTTTAGCTAGGAATTATCGAGGTGTCAGTATTTAAGGTATGTTTTCCATTTTGGTAAAATAAATTGATGGAAATGGCTTCTCTTTTTATGGTCACTGAATTTCATTGTTTTGGATAAGCAATTAAAATGCTTCTCATCTATATAGCTCAACATATTGTGAAGAAAGGGCTCGTTCATATCCGGATTCAAACAATACACATTTTTATTCATTAATATTTATTTATTCAATTTTATTCACCTTGCATTATATCTTAGAGAAAGGCTAAACTTTCCTGCAATGATTGATTTCGTCTCTAAAATACCAGCCACTACACTAGAGACCTCAAACGTTCTCTTTTGGGTGAAACTAGCCCATCAGGTGATATGACACACCAAGTTGTTTTGCATAGTCATCCTAAGAGTTGTCCTAAGAGTCATAGGAAGATGCATGAGCGATGAAAATGCACATAAAATGGAATATGTGACTGGTTCAGCTGTTAATTTTCGTTTTCTTCAAACTGAAAGAAAATTACTACTAAAGTCAGTGCAAAACCCACCAAAATAATTTGAATTGTTTGCCTTTGAATGTTTCTCTATATTTTTCGAGACTGACGGATATACTTCTCTGTCTCTGCTCGTGGAACACAACTCATTATGTCATGAAGTTCTCGATTTTATTTTATAGCGAAAAAACTGCAGCGTTTTGCATGGAGGCCTCGTGGATTGCATACAGTCTTTTCACGTGTAATAATATTTCAGCACTGGCCTGAAGTTTGAATGTAAAGTAGTAGATATAAGAAGGAATCTTAAACAAGTTTCGTGAAGTTATTTCTTAATTTTAATTATCTCCAACAGGATATTAGTTTTCTTGCATGGTAGCATATACTGAATTAAAGGATATTGTAGGGGAAAAAGGAGACCAAGTAATGTTTCAAGATGACAAACATATATATAAATATTTGAATTTCAGGTCATAAATCATTCCATGGAAAATATACTTTATATTAACATTATGAAACACCATCTAACGCCAAAACGGGCTATCTTAAAAATTGTATATATAAGGAGAGGACCAGGTGATGATTGGAGAGGAGCTTCGAGGCGTGGAGGGACAGCAAGGGCGTCCAAAAGTTGGAGGCCCAATTGAAGTCGACTTCGGATCGGTTTCGGAGTCCAGGAGCAGTCTATACTAAAACGGTCGCCCAGGTCGCATACGGGCTCGGTTTTGGACGTTCTTTATATACATGGAAAGATAATTTGATAACCTTTCCAATAGCGCCGGTCTCATGTCGAAATTCATCCGGAGTCATCGGGAATCATCGAAATAAGTTGACATCTAGAATCTGTCCCGGTGCTGCGCCACCGTAATCTGGCCTTTGGGCTTGTATCTTGTTGGAGCCCATTAGGGCGTGTTGGTCGTTTGTACGCACCCACTTATATACCGCAAGAGGACGGTGTACAGTTGTAGCACTTTTTCCCTTAGAGTATTCCAAGGTTTAATATCGAACCACAGAGAACAAGCGGGACTTAAACTATTATTTAAACTACTAAATCAATATAGCAAAAGATGTGTGTGAGAAGGGATGATTAACAGCTAGAGATGAAAGGGGCCTGCGGTTGTATCAAGGTTATGAAAGGATTCTCTCCTATGGTTTGGGGTACTGGCATGCAACTCAGGTTATAGGTCAATTGATAGGTTTAGTATTCTACAAGACATGGTGGTTTCGTTCGCCCCGATCCTCTCACGACGAGGGTTAATAGTTCCCCACTGGTTTCTTGCACTATGTGATAAACACGTATGGATCAGATACGAATTTGAAGCACCACATAGACTGAACGCATCAAAAGAGTATTGTAAGTATGAGAGTTACATAACCAGATTTCCCTCGCCACGGAGAGAATATGAGATCTACTCACGCATCATACTGCAACATATGAACATGGGTACAGTAGGACGCGGGAATTTGGCGTGGTCCCACAGGTGCCGATCGGCACGGCGTTGTGCCGGTCGGCACAATCTTCCTTTTTAGTGGTGATGATCGGTGATCGCCGTCTTCGCCGCCACAACCTTCAACCTAGGTCAAAATCTCCGTGTGTGTGTCTGTCTCCTCGCCGCCCTCTTCTTCGCGACCAAGATCTTCTCTTTATAGTCTCTTTTGGTTGTGGACTGGATTTCACCGACTTCGACTCTGATATTTCTTCTGGGCTCCATATTCTCCGAGTGGGCTTCAAGTTTGGGCCCGACCTCCATGGTGCCGGTCGGCACAAAGGCCGTGCCGACCGGCACGGTCTCCAATTTCCTCGTTCTTCGGGCCTCCGGCTGCTCTTTACTCGTAGTCTCCTTATCTTCTCTTGTTTCCTGCAAATACTTCCGAATACACAGAAACTACGCATATATATTATAATGGGGGTTAATTGTTAGCAATAATGACGCGATAAGGTATTGAAAACACCTTGTTTGTCATACAAAATGAGTACCTAGAAAGCACCAACAGCTCCCCCACACTCAAATCATTGCTAGTCCTCGAGCAATTCAAACCATGAAAATCATCACCGTGCTTTCGTCATGCTAAGAAACAAAAACTCTCACAAGTCTCTAACTTAGCTATTGTCAATCATCTCATCGAATTAGTATCCCTCCACGAAACCTTCTCTCGATTTTTGAAAACAGTTTCACCTCAAAACTTGAGTCGACCAAATCAATCACAAGGCTCAAATGTATTTCCTTCCCTCTCCTATTCTATAATATAAGGCTCTTTTGTGGATCTCGGAAAGTAATATAACCAAATTGAATCGAAAGAACAACTAGGTCAACAATTCGCTCAATCATGCCTTCTAAAAGTAGTTTTCATTATGAGAATACAGGATATAAGTACAAGGATCAAGGGAAAAGAAAACAATCGAGAGTGAACGAAATAGAATTAAGAAGGGATCAAGCCTGAAGTATATACAGATCTTTTTAGAATTTTGACTCTTGCTGCAGTCTGCTTCCTCTGATATTCATTTTTCTCTTTATTTTGACTCTCTTTTCTATATTTTCCTCTTTGTGCCGATCGGCACGCATGTGCCGGTCGGCACCAGACCAATTTAATTCTTTTTTCTTCTTTTTCTTCTTTTATTTCTTTGCAGACTGCTAACAGAGCGTATTTTGGATCGAGATCTGTCTAAACTTCACATTTGCTTGTAGGTTGTATCAAGGAGAAGGGAGAAACGATGAAATATCGGTTTTTTCGGATAGAAAGAACTTGATGATAGATGGCTAGCAAACTGAGATGAACAAATGAAACTTCTCCCTTCTAGCTTAGTCGTAATCAAGAGCAAAGAGTTGACAAAGACGTCTTCCTATCAAAAGGTTTATGTGTAGGCTTCTCTCATCTCATTTGGCTTAGTGTAATAGGCACAAAATCAAATCCTCAGCTAAATGCTTCAACTTATGATGATAGAAGGGGTTTTCGAAAAGTGGACATATAAAGCCAAGCAATTATTTAATGAACTCAAGTAGATTGGCAAAACGATCGTCAAAAACAAAATCAAGAATACGGGGTAACGCATCGATTCGACAACTAACACTAACTTTATTCAAGACATTGCAATAATTCTTGACCTCAAAGCTTAACTAAGCACACCATCTCAAACCACTCTAAGAAAACTCTCACACTTTCACACACTAACTCAAACCATACTAAATTCGAAGCAAACGACCTTAAGAAGTGTAAGGGCGAATCCCCCACACTCAAACCTTGCAATGTCCCTATTGCAAAAGAAAAACGACTAGACCAACCTAATCTGAAATGCCATGCCTCCTCAACATGCTAAAAATGCTTCGAATGTTCGTCATGAGAAAAGAGTAATCCGCCGCGGCCATGCTCTCCATGTCATCAATCCTTATATCAATGTCCCGATGGTGCCTATAGCATCTTTCCATATCATAATAGAGACGTTCGATGTTTCTCCTGCAGATTGGGCAGCAGTTGGCAGGACGATCACGACGCTCATCTCTCAGGGGCGAGTTTGCGTCAGAACCCCGAGGTGCCGGTCGGCACGGCACACGTGCCGATCGGCACGTGGCACCATTCACCTGAAAACGCGGCCCTTCACTTCCTTGAGCTCCTGCAAGGCCTCCTGTAGCTCCCTCTGCACTGGGTGGTTCGGCATCAGTGGGTTCTGGCTCGTCTTCCATCTCTTCCTCCTCGGGATCTTCTTCCGGATCCTCTTCGGGATCTTCTTCATCCTTTGCAACAAGATTAGCTAATGGGTGTTCATGTGCACGGGATGCTTCCATATAGCTCACTGATTCCGAGGTATATCTTGCTCTTGGCTTTGAAGAAAGACGAGCGGAACGCCGAACTCCCTCTACTTCTTTGGATCTCTTAGCATCTGGCTCATCATCAGAGGAATCATCAGATATTTCAATGAAATTCACAATCTTAACGTCGTGCCGATCGGCACAAGGGCCGTGCCGGTCGGCACGCCTTCCGTTCCTTGCAAAGTACGCTTCTAGATCTGCCAGGTTGCGTGCTCTCCTCTTTGCAGCATTGTCCCTGTCAATACGCCTCTGAATTTCATCATTGATCTCTTTAGGAGTCATGCGTCCTTTAGCAACAGGAAAGCCATCATCATAGACAAAGGTCGCAGGGATGCATTCAGGATCAGCTAGATAATTCTCAATCTGCCTCTGTTGGTCTTTCATACAGTAAAAACACTTACATCCAAAACCTCTGGTGTTCCTATGCAGAATCTTTTCTTGGAGGTCTTCCCAATCGGTCAGGACGCGCGGGGGCTCCCCGTGCCGGTCGGCACCTGATGTGTGCCGATCGGCACAGCTGTCAGAAATCCTCCCATTGTTCAGCCGGGATCTATGGATGGTCAGAAAGCAGTCCCTGTCTAACTCCTCCTTCTCGCTAGCAGTTAGGACCGATTCAAAAGTGATAAGATCATCATATGTTAAAGGACGTTCCATAGCTAGAAGTCGATCCATTGTGTACCTATCGGTGACCGGTGTGCTATCATCGATCTTGGATTTACCTTTACGTACTAGCACCTCTCTGACCTTCTTCCGAAGGGCGTCATCCATCTCCTTCTTCTCCCTATTGAACGCGTCCGCTTCACTCTTCATCATCCATCGTTGCTTCAGGTGCGACCAGACGATTGGATCGTCCTCGGTGGGGTTTAGGCTCCTGTTGCTCTCCCACGGCAGAGTTGGGCTCATTGGCGAAAGTACGGCGCCGTGCCGGTCGGCACAGCCGTCGTGCCGATCGGCACCGTCACCTCCGGCGGCGCTCGATTTTTGATGATGAGATCCGAGATAACTCCTTCATATATATATCCATAATTCTCTTGATCGAACCGAACTCTATCTCTTAAATTTGGAAGTCATCGAAGCATGTCTTGGAGGAAGGGCAAAACTCGACTCAAAGACGACACGAACTCTCCCGTGCCGATCGGCACGGTGTTGTGCCGGTCGGCACGGAGGCAAAATTGCCTCAACCGACTCAATAAAATCAAAGAAACACAAAACACACAGAAAAACAGTAAAAACAACAGTGCTTTTGTTTTACGTCGTTAAGCTCGACCACCCAATCACTCAATTCACATAGTATACGTCAAAAGACTTTAACTCAAAAGTGTCGGGTTCAAGATATACCTTTAGTCGTTGGCCATTCACCGTGTATGTATTTTGCTTCCCATCCATAATGACAATAGCTCCGGAAGGAAGAACTTTATGAACAAGATACGGTCCATCCCATTTACTTTTCAATTTGCCTTTACCGAACAACCGAAATCTTGAATTGAATAGTAGTACCCTGTCTCCTTCGTAAAATTTCTTTTTCAATAGCTTTTTATCATACCACTTCTTTGTTTTCTCTTTATAAATGGCCGCATTCTCATAAGCTTTGAGGCGCATCTCCTCAAGTTCACTAATTTGAATCTTCCGTTTTACCGCAGCAGCATCTAAATCCAAATTCATCTCTTTGATCGCCCAATATGCTCTATGTTCTAACTCTACAGGCAAATGACAAGTCTTTCCATAGACGAATTGATAGGGTGTCATACCTATTGGTGTCTTGAACGCTGTGCGATAAGCCCAAAGTGCGCCATTCAACTTGTTTGACCAATCCTTTCCTTCTTTTGTAACAATTTTCTGCAGAATTCCTTTCAACTGCTTATTAGAAGTTTCTGCTTGGCCATTGGTCTGTGGATGATAGGCTGTCCCAATTCGATGCTCAATACCCATCTTCTTCAAAGCTTTAGTAAACTCATGCCCGGTAAAATGAGTTCCACCATCTGTGATAATGACTCTAGGAACACCATATCTGGGAAATATGCACTCATCCAACATCTGCTTGGATTCACGAGTTGTACTGTTTCGACATGGTATTGCTTCTACCCACTTTGACACGTAGTCGACAGCAACCAAAATATATTCATAACCATGAGAATTAACAAACAGTCCCATGAAATCCATGCCCCAAACATCGAATATATCAACTTGCAGGTTATACTTCAAAGGCATAGCATTACGAGCATTGACATTTCCAATTCTTTGGCATTAGGGGCATCTGGCAACATACCTTTTCGCATCTTCATGCATCGAAGGCCAATAAAATCCACTAGCCCATACCTTTGCTTGTGTTCGAAAGTGCCCATAATGTCCACCATACTCAGATGAATGACACTTTTCCAATATGCTTTCGCGTTCGTCGCGAGGTACGCACCTTCGAACAGCCCCATCTTCACAATATCTGTATAGATAAGGATCATCCCATATGAATTTCCTCATTTCACTGGCAATCCTCCTTCTTGAATTCTTGCTACAATCATCAAGCTTCCCTTTGAATGCATTTATGATGTCTTGCATCCATGATTCTCTATGATCCTTAACTCGAAATAGCTGCTCTTGTGCCATGGCATCGCCAATGCATCCTTTCTTGTCCTCAATCACCAATCGAGATAGATGATCTGCTACTGAATTCTCAACCCCTTTCTTGTCTCTAATTTCCAAGTCAAATTCTTGTAACATCAAAACCCAACGAAGCAATCTAGGTTTTGACTCCTTTTTAGAGACAAGATATCGAATAGCAGCATGATCCGTATAAACAATGACCTTAGAGTTGAGGATATAGGATCTAAATTTCTCAAATGCAAATATAACAGCTAGCATCTCTTTCTCTGTTGTTGTATAATTAATCTGGGCTTCATTAAGAGTTTTACTAGCATAGTAGATAGCGTGCACTTTACCTTCTTTTCGTTGTCCAAGAACCGCTCCTACTGCATAATCACTTGCATCGCACATAATCTCAAAAGGTAAATTCCAATCCGGAGGTTGCATAATAGGTGCAGAACATAATGCTTCTTTCAACTTCCGGAAAGCATGAAGTCTTTCATCATTCATTTCAAATTCAACATCCTTTTGCAGTAATTCCGTTAATGGCTTGGCAATCTTTGAATAATCCTTGACAAATCTGCGATAAAAATTTGCATGTCCAAGAAAACTTCGCAGTGTCTTAATATCAGTTGGTGACAACATCATTATCTGAAATACATTAGAGGTACATACACTTCTCTCAGGCGTATCTAGGTCCCAAAACTCTCAGAATATGTATTCAAGTCCCTTAACTAGTTTGTGTTATCTAGGTCCAAATTCACGAAAATAACTAACCTCCGTTGATGACATGTCTTTTTGTAAGTCAACGTTTCCCATCCCTCTATCTTTGATCGTGCCATTATAGTCAAACAAAGTTCTCTAGCATGAAAAATAAGTTCAATTATCATCCAAGTGTATTCTCAATATTGAACCTAGATGACATAGTAGATTCAAGGGTGTAGTATTTTGAGAGTTTAAAGACTTAGAGTTTATATTTTTTTTTTGTTATGACGAAAACATTTATTTCATAACTTCCGTCAATACAAAATATGCAAGTGAGATTGAGCCCCTTTAATTTCCATAAAATCTCTCTATCCTTGGATTTTCATTTAACCATTTTAATTAATATTTTGGAGCAACACGTGTGATACTAAATTCAAGTCAGAATCACTTTATCACGCCGAGTATGTAATTTGTAGTGACAATATTTTGGCCATGTCAAGCGAGCATTGGCTCCACGCTGGATTGACGTGGCGTGCCTAACTGCGACCACCCTAAGCTGCCGGCATGACATGTGTGGTTCCCACAATCCCTTTCTCCATGTTTCAACGAGGATTCGAAGTGATTTATTTGGTGTGAACCGTTAACTTCATCAAAACGAAAATTTCATTTTGCTGAGAACATGCACCAATCTGATCTAGAGTTCACCGAAAGCCAATCCTCTTAACCTGTAGGGGAGCTATCCCCTCCAGTTTCATCCAAAAAAAAAAAAGCCAATCCTCTGAACGATCCACACTAAATTAATGGCATGTTGCTCTGCCCTTTCATTAATTAGCAAAAGGAAGACAATGTTCAGGGTTGCATCTAGGGAGCCATCTGAGCAAGATGCAAAATACAGGCAAAATCTAGGGAGCCTTTTCTGAGCAAGCTTCTGGTCCTCATGGAGAGAGAAAACGAAAAGGAAAGGGGAAGGAAAATCAAAATCAGACTCGACGAAGAGACTCGTGCTGACTGCTGAGTATGTAGATGACCGCTGAATTCATCCTAGAACCCGAAATTTCTGCAGTAATGGAGCTACGGCCTACGGGCTTCATCTGCTTCTTGAATGTTGATGATTTTTTATTCTTTAGTTCCGTATCTACAGAAACGCTGGAAGAAGTAAAGCCAAACATCATGCTTCTAGGAAGGGAGTCAGTGTAAGATGAAACAAGAATCAATAGGTTCACTGAAACATTGTAAGCCAAAAACTAAGAAAAAAATTGAACGGAAACGAATCTGGGGAGGTTACGAATCCACGGCGAGCATATTGCACGGAGCGCACTCCTCCGTTTGGACATATACGCATCTGCGTTATGGTGCCGATCGAGGGCTGTTGGGATAACCAACCAACCTTCAGATCCATCGGCAGCATTGCTTGATGTCGATCAGTCCTGAGTCGGCCCGGGCCCAGGGCGTGCTGCTGCGTTCTTCCCCAAGGCGCCACTGTGATCCTCTGCCCCGTCTCGCTGCCGACGAGATTGGGCGTTGGAGCTCGATTGGGTTTCGGTTGCCACATAGAGATAAGCAGGTCGGAGGAGGAAGACAGCCCTGCACCATCGATATGCGTTAAAAACATAAAAATGTATTACTGCATCATCAGAAAATATAGCAGTACGTGCAAAAAAAGTGCCATCAAATTCTTTTATTTCACACATACTGATATTTTACAATGCTTAATGCGTACCACTGGAGCAAGCCTGGGACAAGCTTATGCTGCTGGAGAATTATGATGGCCTGTCGAAGCACTTGGGATGTACAAGTGAAAGAACAGAGACACTGCTGCATCCTCAAAGGCATTTTTCAAAGCATTCTGCACTTAGCAAAACCCATATTCTGAAACAACATGTGTTGTAGGAATCTTTTATATGAAGTAGTTGTAAAGATCTCTTTCAGATGTGGTCAAGCTTTGTGGTGGGATTCTCGTGACCAGTGCTGCGGCAGAATGCAGTTTCTTCTCTCACGGCATGCTGAAACCGAGCTGGAATTGTGCTTAGATCAGATCAGAAACAAAGCGTAAGCACAGCAGAGTCACCTGATCCTAGAGCGATAGCAAAGGAACAATTTGATCGAGGGCTTGTTTGTGAATGACGATTTTAATGAAGGATTTTTCACTTTAGTTATATTTGTTTTGGTCATTATAGAGTTGGCATAAACAAAGCTCTAGATTTAAAAAATTGATTCTAGATTTCTCTTGAACAAATCATTTGGGCTATTAAGGGATATATGAAATTTATGGGTTGTCTGCTGTAGATGCACAAGATAAAATGAACGTGTTGCAGACGGGGGATACGCTGAAGCATTATGTGATCACATAATGTGCGCATGCTATGTTTCGACCTTCAAAGCAGTAGAGAATTTTTATTGACTATTATATTTGGATGTTGATTTGATCGTTTCTCCTGCTCGTGAGAGACACGTATTGCTTAGGTTATTTAGAACATGTATTTGCATAACTGTAAGAAAATTTTAAATTCAATTTTGCACAATATTATGGAAATATAAATTTGTATGCCAGTAATTCTCTGCATTTGCAATTGGATGTGGATCTGTTGGTGCCTTCGTGTTACTGTTGCGCGCGGCCTGGAGCCAGTGTCGGACAACTTCCCTGGATGGTAGTAGTAGTAGAATTTGGACAATGGCTTGGTTTGGATTTACTATCAAATATTTTTACGCATCTACTCCTTGTTTGGTCTAGCTATTGTACAAGTTAGGACCTAATAAATAGGTCAAATTTTGGAAAAAAAATTTATCCGAATGGTGGCTTGGACTTCGCAGTTTTTATGACTTGTTGGACAATAATTGTACGACTTTCTATGCTGATAAATACATTTGAGTTTGAGAAATTTCACCAAAAAATCCCTTTTTCTATTGCTGACATTAAAATGTTTGACAAACAGGTTACAAAAAATTTAGCATGTTTTGTGGTCGTGAAAGCTGCCCAGCAGCCACATTTTCTCACATTGCTAAATTGCAAGTTATGCAGGGCAAAATTAACTATTTCCTAGATCAGAAACTATTTTGCAACTTGTTTGTAAGATTCCATCCAGTAGCGCATTCTGCCTGAAATGACCTCAGCAGATTTATTTGGTTGTATGCTAATATTCAAGGGTGTTTAAGGTACAAACCATAAGACCACTGAACCTGTTACTGGGTGCGTTTGGTACGGTTCTAGATTCTTCGAGAAACAGAAACGTTTCAGTTTCTCCTCGGAACGTTTCTCACTTGAAACAGAAACACTTCAGAAACTGTTTGAATGGTTATATAGATTCAGTTTCACCAGAGAGAGAAGAAGGATTGAATTTTCCAATATGACCCTAGGTGCATTGTGACATTCTTTTGGCAGTAAAGCATGGCGTGAGGCAAAATACAACTACAACAAAGACCATCTTAAAATAATTTTTTTTAGATCAATCTTAAAATAATTAAAAAAGAAAGAAAGAAGGCGAGTAAACGGGCTGTAAATATTTTTGGCCCATTCAGACCATTTCCAAACCGATGGCAAAAAATAAACGAATCGTCTTCTTTATCTCTTCGGCATTTGTCTTCCTCCCTGGCTCGTCCGCCATTGCAGCTGCATGCAAGCTTTGATTCAACGGCAATGAAGCGCATACACAGTCATCATCAAGCAAAATGGGACTGCGTCCTCATGCTGATCCCAGGGCTCCCGTGCTTCGGCGACCGACGAATCTTGGGCGGCGCCCATTCCTAACTTCCGATAATCCGATGAGGAAAGTTTCGGCTCTAGCGAATGGTGGGAACTGCGAACCGGGAGGAGGGGAGTAGCTACGCCTGATGGCATTGTTGCAGTAATTTCATGGAGGTGGAAGGCGAGGTGCGGACAGGCCAGCCGTTTCAGGATGCGGAACACCATTTCAGGCGTTTCACGCCTCCAAGCTAAAAACGCGAATCGTTCCGGCCTGTTTCGACCGTGAATCGTTTCGGGAAATCACCATTTGGAACCGCTTCAACCGATTCTGCCCTGAATCTGAATTGTTTCGCCCATCCAAACGCATACTAGCAAAACTATCCTTGGCGACGCGGTCGCGGCGGCGAGTGAGCTCTACCTCTACGGGGTCGTCCGCAGCGATGATCGTGACGACGCCGTCGACAGCGACGACGAAGGCGCTCGCGGGCAGCGGCGGCGTCCCGTACGCGGCCATGCTCGGCGGCGGCGGGATCGGAACTGAGATCGCGTCGGGAATCGGGGAGGTTTCTCGAGAGAGGGAGAGATCGATCGGAGCCTCGGAGGGCTGGAAAGCGCAAGAGTGCGGGGTTGTTTTGCGAGTGACTGGGAAGTCGCCAAGTCGGACGGGTGTCCAAGTAAGCAGGGCTGGACGGTGTAAAAAAAAAAAGAAATTGACCGTGTCCGACGTTTACTGTGTCTCACGGCGCGATTCTTGTGGCCTCTTACTGCCTGCGCCGTTACCAGATTGCATGGCCGCCGGCGTAGCTTCCGTTCCAGTTGTACTACCTCCGTCCCAAAATGTAAGCATTTGTTGACTTTTGAAGATCACGTTTGACCATTCGTCTTATTCAAAATAGTTATAAAAATATTATTTATTTTGTTACAGTTAGTTTTATTATTAGACATACTTTAAGCATAACCTTTTTGTTTTATATTTTCGTAAAAAGATTTGAATAAGACGAACGGTCAAACGTGATGTTGAAAAGTCAACAAATGCTTACATTTTGGGACGGAGGGAGTACACGGTAGTCTAACTCTACCGTATAACAGCGTTGGAAAAAAAAAGGGGTAAATAGTAAGATGCTGACGGGGCGTAGATTTCTGCCCCGGCAGCAATTCGACCGATATGCTCGCCTCAAGCGCTGCGTGGCCACCTTCCGCGACCGCCAGGGCGAGCTCCGTAAGTTGGTGCCTACCGACAGCGTGGGTCGTGACCATGGCCTTGCCTGTGTTTGGGAATTCTCTCCTCTCCACGTTCTTCAATGGCGGCATTGAGCCCTCCAGGCCGAGCCAATGGTGAGGTCAATGCGAGCGGAGAGGGGTGTCGACGTACGCGCGTGCAGAGGGAGACAGAGATATGGGAATTAGGGAAGAGCTTGGGGCATGCTGTGTGAGAGAGAGAAAGGAGGCGGTGGTGGTGTCGTCAGGAAGAGAGAAATGAGGATGAGATTGAGATGGGAGAGATCCCGCCGGAGCTTGTGGCATCCGGGTCTCGTTTTCCAGCCGGACCGTTCGCCGGGAGAGGACATCGACGAGCGCAAGAGGAAGTGGGGAAGGAAGTGGCACAGCGCAGCGAAAAGACGATGCCACGCAGTCCGGCAACGGCGTGCTCGAGGAGAGGTGGGGAGACGACATACCACACGATTAGAGCCAGTGTCGGTGATACGCTGCGCCCAGAGCCGACGGACGGACGTCCGGCCTAGCATGAGCACTTCAGCTTGTGGCGACTAGGCAGTAGGTACAACTGTGCTTGGATTTGGTTCGCAACGCGACGCAGCCAGAGGAGATCGGAAGTGGAGCCATGGCAACGAGCAAAGGTGAGGTGGCCACACGCGATGCGCACGCGAGATGACTGTTAGAGAGGAGAGGAAACAACGGAGAACGAGAAGCAGTAGTGGCGAGGAAGAGAGAGAATGAAAGAGTCGACCGGAATAGGAAGGAGCCAAGTGAATGAGGAGAAGTATGTGGACCAAATGCTTCCACGTCGTCAGCTCCATGAGAATTTGCGAAAAAGCTCACTTGATCCTGTCCATTTGCATTCTAAACGGAACTTCTTGCTGGTGAGACCGATGCCTTTGGTACTTGTGCAAAAGTGTCCCCATAATTTATATGTATTTGCATATCAAGCGAACACAAATGTGGAACGTGCTCTTTTTTCTTTGGGCGCGGCGTGGCGCCCCAAAACTGCCGCCTAGTTACTTTTACTGTTGCTACAGAATGAAGGCATTGGTAGACATCCTAGTTCTCCAAATGGTTTTGGTAAAATGCGAAAAGGCTTGTTGCATAGTGGTTACAAGAGCCTGAGCAGTATCTTAGATCCTAAGTTCGACTCCCTTGTGGGAGCGAATTTTCTAGAATTTAACGATATTGTGCTTTCAACGGTAGGCGACATGATCGTCGACAGCGAGACGTCAGTGGTAAGTTCGTCAATCTCGATGATTTGCCGGCTTATTAGCTTTGAAGATACTTATAGAGGTAGGGTTTGCGTATGTGTGTTCATAGAGATGAGTGTGAGTATGAGTTGTGAGTAGTGTCTGAGTCTCAGTTGTACTGTGTATTAAAGAAAATGATGTTGATAAAATAGTTGTCACGTTATCACATAAGGACCTTGAATTATATGCAAGTTCTCTTGTTTTGACTCCTAACGCATTTTTTTAAGTAGGTCGGGTCTTGATTTTGTCCTAATGCATTTTTGCTGTTACAGTTTGTTGTTTTTAATGGTCTCCTTTCAGCCTAGCCAATGGAACCGTTTTACTTTTATCCTTAAATGGTAAGTTTGTATCCCTGGCAAAAAATAAAAAATAAAATAAACTCCCTAACATAATATGGAGCCAACTTCTCCATAGAAATAACTAGAAGTTGTGCCAAACTTCAGGTTTGTGCAACAAATTATTACTTATGCAAATTCACGTAATGAATAAAAAAGCAGGATTTGTTTTTCACCATCTTTAGAAACAAGCTGCTTCTGCTATGTTCAGAGGCTGCGCCTGGAACCAGATCATAGCGCCATAAAATTGATGGTGTGAGGAATCTTCCTATTTTAAGGAGGACTAATTTCTTGCCTAATTAGCTGGAAGTCAAACTGTGAAGAATGTAAGCAAGGATTGTATTCATTGTCTGCTTAAGAAAGTAAGGTAGTTTTAGCTCCTCAACCAATTCCATATATTTCAAATAGTATTCTTAAGTACTCATTAATTTTCTTTTCATTGTAGATGCAAAGATCCAGGAAACATATCAATGGCTGCTAAATTGTAAGGTATTACATATAGTACCAAGAAGCTAATTTTGATATGCATTCAATCAGTACGTTCTAAAATCTAAAGCTCGTCATATCTTTATCCAATTGCTGGCAATGTGCTGCAAGACGACTGCTATTTAAATGCCTCCAATTGTTCTCTACAACCACACTTGCAGCCACCTGGTCCACCTCAGTCTAAGACATACAGATCTTATTTGCAAGTCAACTATGAGACCCAGTTTCCTCCTTGTCGCCACCATTGTCACCTACACCGCTGCAATATGTACCACAGCCACAGCTACCTTACAGGCATGGCATCCGGTGCAAGACATCGACAACCCACACATCCAAGAGCTTGGGGCATGGGCGGTGAAAGAGCATGGAAAGACTGTGAATTGCATACTCCAATTCAAAAGAGTAGTACGTGGTGAGGTGATGTTTGTGTCAGGAGTGAAGTACAATCTCACAATAGATGCTTCTAATATGATCGGCACGGACCGACGCTATGAGGCCATATTGATAGAAAAATCTCAAACTAACTCACGCAGTCTCTTATCCTTTAACCAACTTACTTGATCAACAACCGTGTCAATTATTTGGATCTAATAAAAGAGAGGTCGAAATATTTTTTTGGTACTGCATTTTTGTGAGCTTGATATTGTGCCACACGTACATTGAGTAGACTCCGGTTATGAAGGTCAAGTGGACTTAGTAAGCTCTATTTTATTTGCTATCACACGCCAAAAATATCACATGTGTGGGAATAAGAACAGAAACAAATTCTTTTCACTTCAAGAAATTTGTTGCACATATATCAATGACGAAAGAGCTTACTAAAATTCTGAAGAAATCATAAAATAGGTGGTTTTTCAGTAACAATTCTATAGATTTCATCCTCGAAACATCATTTAGGAGATTAATTAAAAATAGGTACAAAATTAGGGATTAGTAAATTCTTCATGGATTTTTTTACAGAGATTGTATTATTCACTAGAAAAATGGCGCGCCGTTGGCGCACCATGTGCTACCCTTCGTTTGTAAACTTGACACTCAGCAAAAGTAATATAATAGTGAGGTGCAAATGAACAATAGAAATGGTGCAACACAATTGAGATTTTGATAATATACATCATGTTATATAAGTAGCAATTTCAAGGAATAATGCTGCACACACCGTATCCTTCTAACATGGCCATTAAATTCTTCACCACGATGAGATTTTGATAAACCAAACTGTATGGTGCATACCAATTTTTCAAGGGTAAAACAGCCAATGCAGTGAAAATTGTTTAAATAATGTCATCAAAATATTGCAAATTGAGTTCATGCTACTCAGTATGCAAAGAAGATCCATGAAGAATTATGATGCAAAAGTGTGCCAAGTATATATGATATGAGAATTCTATTGGGACGAATTGAACATGTATTTGCCTTGAGCTACGTTCGCATGAAACCAGCCCAATGAAAGCACACAAGGAAATCTCAGTAGCCGGCAGGAAACCTGAAGTCATACACAGCTTAATTTGATCCTGTTCCAACAGATAGCATCGGTGCGAACCATCTTCTTCTGCCTGTTGATACACGCAACCCCTGCCGTGTGCGATTGCTTGTTGATATTCCTCAATCTTCTCCTAAAGATAAACAGATTAGCCATGTACTGTCGACATGTTCAATGACGGCAGGTTACACGTACCATGGCGCATACATCGGACTGCCCCTGCGGTAGCGCAGCATCTCCAAAGTTGTACTCCCAGTCGCCGGCCCTGGTCAAAGAAGGCGCAGCGCAGTTTCGTGTAGAGCGCGATCGACACGAGTTTTGCCTTCTTCCGTGGCTCCACGATGGACATCGTCGCGTCGAGAGGTTTCCCCGGAGGCGTTTTGCGTTACTTCCGTCACCAGGCCAGCTTGTCGCGCGGAGAGGACCGCTGTGGCATGCCGCTAGCGAGCTGAGGCGCGCGAAACGACGAGCGGCTGAGGCGGGAGGAGCGTGGGGAGTACAGCGCCAACCTGGTTCCACATCTCACGCGAACCTTCTCGTCAAAAGTTATGGAATAAAATCAACACCAACGGTTTCTAAATCAACGGTTGAAATGAACCAACCAATCACACAGCGTTTAGAAAGTAAGAGAAGATTGTCACAAAGATATAGACCTACTGCAACTCAATAACAAATTGAAATCTAACTAATAAGCCTGATGGCATGTAAGATTTGTATGTCTTAGATAACAACGGTTAGGATTAGTTTCACCTGAACTAACTAGGCCAAAACACTATGAGAAGAATAATAAGAAAACAAGGATCAGTTTTGCCAATAAGCTATGGAGGCTTGCCTCACAATGGGTATTACATTTTGTTGGCGGTCGTTATTGACCAATCTTTACCGCCAACCTACTCAAAAATGAGGCTTAATGATATTTTGATATATTTTAAGGACAAAAATATGATATTATTTTAAACTAAGGTCTCTCTACGAGTTTTGATGATATTTTGATTGCAGAAAGAAATTCACTATAAACGGGGGCAAAAGCCCACTGGCAGACCCCGTAAGAGGAACAAGCCCATCACCCACTCGAAAATGTATCCAATCGCACTCTACCACCAAGGATCATAATAGGCATGTTATGAGAGACCAATCCACAAAAATTCATTGCAATCCGAGGAAAAAGTCCGCCAGCCAACCTACCATCTTGATCGACCGGTATATGTCAGTCTCCAATCAAACCGATCTTTTTCTAGTGGGCTGCAAACGACGACTACACAACAGCTCAAGTGCTTTAGGACCAAAAATGGAAACGGATATTCCAGAAAGTGGGCGTTTTGAGCTTAAACTTGACGGTTACACTTCTGCCGCCCCCAGACAACTACCGACTCTACAACCACCATAAGAAACAAATCTGATACGTCCATGCAGAAGGCGGTGAAAAACCACCATAATGGTGGCCGGACGGCCTCCCTCCTGGCTAGGCAGGCAAGCCTAATTAACTTGGCGGGCAAATCACGTCACCGACCTCTCACACCCTCTACATAAACCCCTCGTCTTATACGTGGGTATATAAAGGGGAGACCTCTCACGGTTTGAGACACACTTGAATATTTAAAGAGAAGTTCAGAAGTGAAGTGCTGCCAACATATATGTAGAGTAGGAAGTGAGTGAGAGGCTAGTGTAGAGGAGAGGCTCCGGAGATGCCAGCTCTCTTCTCTTCGGGACTAGATACATGATTTTTCTCTTAACCCCACGTTATGTTGTAGTCGTGAGTACCTGTGACATGCGTACCGGCGTCTGTAGTCCACCACGTTCGGGTTAATATCTGCAGGGACATAACAACAGGCGACTCTAGTTATCGGTTTTCTACTTTGGCACGACTATTCTCTAAAGCGGACAATAAAGTTAGACCCTCATCAAGTTAATTATCTAGTCAGTACCCTACATCGGAATATATATGGCCTTAGGACTCTCTCGCTCACTATTTTATTTATCTTTTTGCTCATCTGTCCAGACCTGATTATATTTGAGATAGTACACTCTCTTTATCTGTCGATAAATACGATACTCTAAAATACTTCTGGGTGAAAGCTACATCGGTATCCTTAGCCTTGCAAATTTTATTATGTTAGGTTTAAGGATTGCCAACACAGGTGAGTGAAGGGCTATAGTGGCCAGTGGGGTTATGGCAAGGCATTTATCTGTCTCTTTTAGTCCTTTGTTGGACTTCCCTTTTTGTTCTTCTTCTCTACATGATTAACGGGCAATATGTGAACAACATAAACTGAAGCATCTCAAGCCTAGAATTTTTTAGAGTAAAGTGCATGGCCGGTCCTTCAACTTATTCAGTCGTGCCACATAGGTCCCTATACTCTCAAATTGCATTTTTGGCTCCCTAAACTTAGCCTCGGATGCCATTTAGGTCACTATAATTTCAAAATACAACATCATTCTAGTTAAATTCATTTCTTTTTATTTTTTATAGATATAACTTAATTATAGCTAAATAAACGTGATTATTTGACTCAAATGTGTGTATAGAATATTAATAAATGCTTTGTTGTTCTACGAGATCATTCAAGTAAGCAGCAACAAAAAAAAAATGAAACACTGGATTTCGTTAAGCATTGTTGCGTCAAATGTTCAAAAAATCACAAACTCTAGTCATAAACAATACATATTCACTCAATTTCATCCAAGAATAGCATGCATTAGGTGGTCAGATCCGCATTCACTCGCTAGATTTAATCAATTTAATTGGGATAACACTATATTTTGAGAGCATTGGTCCTAGATGACACCCGAAGCTAAGTTATGGGACCTAAATTTGCATTTTGAGAGTACATGGACCTAAATGACACCCGAAGCTAAGTTTGAGGAGCTAAAAGTGCATTTTGAGAGTATAGGGACCTAGGTGACATAAGTTTAAGGACCGGCCATGCACTTCACTCAATTTTTTATATAAAAGCATCTCGCAGTTTTCTGAGCACTACAATTTCACTGAGTCAGGGTACATCAATGTTGTTTCTATAAGACGCTGCCAATTACAATGTTCCTAATAGGCATGGCACTAAATATTGTTAAATTGCAAGGGTTATTTTAAGTTAATGTGTCTCTTGTATCATTGTTGCATCAAAAGAATCATTAGGACAATACCAGAACCAATATTTTTGAGACTGTTACCGCCAAGATTTGAATATGAAAAGTGTAACGCGCGCCTAGTCGCATTCGCGCTCAACCCCGCGCGATTCAGCTCATGTGATCCGCACAGCCTAGCTACCAAAAAAGAATAGGTAAGCAACAAGGGCGGAGGCGGGCAGGTGGGGCGATGCGGCGGCACGGAGGTGGAGGCAGCGGCAGGGTTAGGGTTTCTGGGTTGGAGGGGCTCCTTTGTCCGCCGACCATAGGGGGGGAGGGGGGGACCTGACGGTGGTGGCGGCCCTCGATGAGGAAGAAGACTGCTGTCGGAATGCAGGGACCCGTGGCGAGCAGGGGAGGCGGGTGTCGCGCCATAACCCTCCCCATGTGAATACTCCTCATGCCATTTTCCGTCCTAAGCATGTTGAACATAAACTACCATATGCACCCTTCAGGCCTTAATCATCCTCCCTAGCTAGCTCTCTCCAATCCCCACACCATAGCCATGAACCCGCGCGATTAAGCTCATGTGGTCCGCATGGCCCACCCTAAACCCGAAACCCTATCGAAAAAGAATAGGAAAGCAGCGTGAGCGAAGGCGAGCAGGCGGGGCGACGCGACGCGACCTGACGTCACCGGAGGTGGAGACGGCGGCAAGGTTAGGGTTCCTGGGTTGGAGGGGCTCCTTTGTCCGCCGACCATAGATGGGGGGGGGGGGGACCGACAGTGGTGGCGGCCGTCGACGAGGAAGAAGACTGCTGTCGGAATGCAGGGACCTGTGGCGAGCAGGGGAGGCGGGTGGCGCGACTGGTGTCGCACCATAACCCTCCCCATGTGAATACCCCTTATGCCATTTTCCGCCCTAAGCATGTTGAACATAAACTACCATATGCACCCTTCAGGCCTTAATCATCCTCCCTAGCTAGCTCTCTCCAGTCCCCACGCCATAGCGATGACCCCGCGCGATTAAGCTCATGTGATCCGCACGGCCCACCCTAAACCCGAAACCCTACCGAAAAAGAACAGGAAAGTAGCGCGAGCGAAGGCAAGCAGGCGGGGCGACGCGACGCGACGTGACGGCACCGGAGGTGGAGACGGCGGCAAGGTTAGGGTTCCTGGGTTGGAGGGGCTCCTTTGTCCGCCGACCATAGAAGTGGGGGGCGGGGGGACCGACAGTGGTGGCAGCCATCGACGAGGAAGAAGACTGCTGTCGGAATGCAGGGACCCGTGGCGAGCAGGGGAGGCGGGTGGCGCGACTGGTGTCGCACCATAACCCTCCCCATGTGAATACCCCTTATGCCATTTTCCGCCCTAAGCATGTTGAACATAAACTACCATATGCACCCTTCAGGCCTTAATCATCCTCCCTAGCTAGCTCTCTCCAGTCCCCACGCCATAGCGATGACCCCGCGCGATTAAGCTCATGTGATCCGCACGGCCCACCCTAAACCCGAAACCCTACCGAAAAAGAACAGGAAAGTAGCGCGAGCGAAGGCAAGCAGGCGGGGCGACGCGACGCGACGTGACGGCACCGGAGGTGGAGACGGCGGCAAGGTTAGGGTTCCTGGGTTGGAGGGGCTCCTTTGTCCGCCGACCATAGAAGTGGGGGGCGGGGGGACCGACAGTGGTGGCAGCCATCGACGAGGAAGAAGACTGCTGTCGGAATGCAGGGACCCGTGGCGAGCAGGGGAGGCGGGTGGCGCGACTGGTGTCGCACCATGTGAATACCTCTTATGCCATTTTCCGCCCGAAGCATGTTGAACATAAACTACCATATGCACCCTTCAGGCCTTAATCATCCTCCCTAGCTAGCTCTCTCCAGTCCCCACACCCTAGCCATGACCCCGCGCGATTAAGCTCATGTGGTCCGCACGGCCCACCCTAAACCCTAAACCCTATCGAAAAAGAACAGGAAAGCAGCGCGAGCGGAGGCGGGAGGGCGGGGCGACGCAACGCGACGCGACGGCACCGGAGGTGGAGACGACGGCAATGTTAGGGTTCCTGGGTTGGATGGTCGATCTCCTTTGTCCGCCGACCATAGAAGGTGGGGTTCAGAGGGGTTGGGGGAGGGGGTGGCGGCGGTGGATACCGGCCGTCGACGAGGAAGAAGACTGCTGTCGGAATACAGGGACGCGTGGTGAGCAGGGGAGGCTGGTGTCGCGCCATAACCCTCCCCATTTGAATACTCCTCATGCCATTTTTCGCCCTAAGCATGTTGAACAAAGAGGCAGACAGATACTACCATATGCACTCTTCAGGCCTTAATCATCCTCCCTAGCTAGCTCTCTCCGGTCC
Organism: Eragrostis nindensis; assembly: GCA_012490785.1. Classification (NCBI taxonomy): domain Eukaryota; kingdom Viridiplantae; phylum Streptophyta; class Magnoliopsida; order Poales; family Poaceae; genus Eragrostis; species Eragrostis nindensis. The sequence goes on along the minus strand of JAAXCT010001641.1, from coordinate 43,022 downwards.
CCACACCATATCCATTTCCCTCTCTGATCTTTCTCCAAGATCGCCCCCACATACACCAAAACGCAAGCATTAGATTCTCCAGTCTCTGCTGTCTTTATACAGAGAAGAAGAACAAAAAGGGAAGTCGAAACAAAAGATTAAAACAGAACCCATGACAAAATGCCCTGTCCTTGCCTAGGTAGCCCCACTGACTCACCTGCAAAAACCACTTGCGAACCACACGAACCGAAGACGCCATCTCCCCTGCCTCCAATTTTAGCAAATTCTGCCTTAAATCTCCCCGGTCCCAGCCAGGCAGCCACCATCCCATCAGAACCTTGCCTCCGCTCTCTCTCTCTCTCTGTTCCCTGCTCTCGCGACCCTTCACCTATGGAGAAGAACCCCGGCGCGGCGCTGACATCGCCTGACGAGGAGAAGATGGCCGCGGCGGAGGAGGAGGAGGAGGCTGCGCCGGTGGCGCTGAAGAAGGGTCCGTGGACGGCGGCGGAGGACGCCATGCTGACGGACCACGTCCGGCGGCACGGCGAGGGGAACTGGAACGCGGTGCAGCGCATGTCCGGGCTGCTGCGCTGCGGCAAGAGCTGCCGGCTGCGGTGGACCAACCACCTCCGCCCCAACCTGAAGAAGGGATCCTTCTCCCCCGACGAGGAGGTCCTCATCGCCCAGCTCCACGCGCAGCTCGGCAACAAGTGGTCGCGCATCGCGGCCCATGTAAGCACCAGTCCAGAGCACATCACAAGCCGTTTCTTTTGCCCATAGTTTATTGCGAATTCTTGATGATGTTGTGCTTTATTAATTTCTCCATTGCGCAGCTGCCGGGGAGGACGGACAACGAGATCAAGAACTACTGGAACACGAGGACGAAGCGGCGCCAGCGCTCCGGCCTGCCGGTGTACCCGCCGGAGGTGCAGCTCCAGCTCGCGCTCTCCAAGCGCTGCCGCTACGACGAGCTGGCGCCGCCGCCGCCGCCGCAGCTCTCGGAGACGCTGGACTCCGCCGGGTACACCAGCTCGCGGCCGGCGCCGCTCGACCTCGCCCGGCAGCTCGCCAATGTCGCCATGACCAACCAGACGATGCAGTTCCTCTCTCCTCTGCCGCCGTTCTCGGCGCCGTCGTCGCCGTGGAAGACGACCAAGTCCTTCGCTCGGAACGCGCAATACTTCCAGAACGCGTACTCGTCGCCGGTGTCCCCGTCCACGCCGACGGCGCCGATGCACCCGGGCACACCGGACCTCTCCCTCGGCTACGGCGTGCGCGGCGCCGCCGACCAGAGCAGACTCCCGCCGTCCCCAGCCCCAACAGTGGAGCTCCCTTCAAACCAATTCGTCCAGGCAGCGCCGCCGTCATCGGCGGCCGCCGGCGGCGGCGACGGGCTGCCGGATCAGCCGAACGCGGCGCGCCTGGAGAAGATGCTGCGGGAGCTTCACGAAGTGATCAAGGTTGATCCGCCGGCGCAGCTGGTCCCGGCGAGCAACGGAGACGGCGAGCCGGCTGTCCTGGAGGGGCATGATGGCGGAGGTGAGTAGTGCATGCCGTGTGTGAAGCATTTGTCTGGCGTTTCTTCTTTTTCCCTTTTTTGGATGCACTCGGAGTTCCATTTGTTGCTTTCCTCAACAAGAGAACAAACACACTCATGATTACGATGTGCATCCATAGATTAGCATCAACCTTTTGGCTTCTGCTTCCAAAATCCCCACTTGTTTTTTTCTCGTGAAGTGCCACCAACTTCTTGAAAAGTATGAAAAGACTAATTATTAATTAACGTAGCCATGGCCTGGTTAATCAGATTTCACTTCTGTTAGAAATGGTCAATGTAATTCTGATGTACTAGTATTAAACTGTTTTATGAGATGGCTAAAATCTAAAACAGGGACAGCACACTGTTTGGAATCTTCTTTGTTTTTTCTTTTTGATAATTTTAAGGTTAGTACTCTGCGGGTAAAGGCTGCAGAAGATTTCTTTTTCTTGCTGCAAGACAGTGACTGCCTTCGATCTTGTTCCATGATTACTTTTCCTTATCTCGCCAAGTACTTTAACGCCTTTATTTCCCTTTCTTCTTTTCCCTCACTCCTCCATGTACCGCTTTATCATCTACCTAATCGAATGTAATATGCTTCCAATTCATGCTTGCTTTTTGGACATTAGCTTCCATGACAACACGTCAGGTTGTTGTCATATTCTTCTGAAGTTAACAAAATCAAGATATGTGAACACGATCGTATCTAGCTAGGAACACTTTTCGGGCATTAACAGGGGGAACTTCATGATCACCAATCTAGTGAAGATTAGAATCAAATAAGCACTCTTTTTTTTTTTTGGTATAAGATGTGGAGTTGTTTTTATACACTAGTAAGTTCTGGAGTTATTCTGGAACAGAGCATTCAAATTGCAGCAGAGTATTCAAATTGTGAACAAATGTCCCGGAAACTATTTCGTTATGTTTCATAATTTGACTGAATCTTATTCAAACGTATCTGATCACTTCAATTCCAGAGAATAAGACTGAAGGCGAGCTCAAGAACGACATTGACAGGCTCTTCGACCTGATGATCCCGCCGTTCAACGAGTCCGAGCCTGCACCACCGGCCGCTGCACCCAACCACTCTGGCTCCATCTCGCAGCAGAGCAGCGACGACCAGGACCTGTCCAACGTCGACCTTGGCGTGGGCCTGCCGGCCGCCGGCGCCGCCACCTCGCCCGACCAGCAATGGAGCCTCGACGGCGTCTGCCAATGGAGCAACTTCCCCAGGATCTGCTGATCGCAAGAACTGCTGGTTCGGCGCAGCCATCTCGGACGCTGCGGTTTAAGACAACCGATGATTCTGTGAACTGATTTAGGAGCGAGTCTCTTTTGGGAACCTTTCTTGGTGTTGTCAGATGTCCTGATGGTACTAAAGGGTACATCATGTTCATGTACAAATCTCTGTGTGTTCAGTTAACTCTGCAATCCAACTGAATTCGTGCAAGCGTCTGTTATATTTCTGGTATCCTATATTTAGCATCATGAACGGTAGCTTACAGATCGATTCGCTCGTTGTTCGACTGGATTTTGGTAGTTGCTCTCCAAGAGACTATGGTCATCTTGGCAGTTGCAATGATTAGGTGACCTCTCCAAAGATGGAAAGATATATATCTTTCTATTAGTAGGTTGTTGATCCAATGATCCATGTGTGTGGGAGGCAGGGTACCAGACTGGTACCTGAAATCTTTCAGAAACTATAACCAGATGCTCGTCCTGCTAGAGCATCGGCATACGAAACCTAGTATGTAATCTCGGGATTGCTTTGAATGCAAGAATTGCCTTATTAGAATTTTCTGATTGAGAAAAGTAAGTAACTCTTGCTTGTGTCCTAAACTCTCCGAGCAGGAGTAGCTGGCAGTCATGCTACCTGACCATAGGCAATAGATAGTTTACAGATAAGGAAATGGGCCATCATAGTAGGACCTGTCTTCCTCAAACTAGGAAAACGGGATGGGAACTCTAGAGTCTAGCCATGACCCTTATCAACTTTAAGAGTTGCCCTAAAAAAAAAAATAGTTCCACATCCTTTTCCTTCTTCTTTTGGCGAGGGCAAGGGTTCCACATCCGTAGGGATTATGTTATTTTTTAGGGTTTCCCAATGTTTCCTTTGTTGAGAGGTGCCATCATTGAGGATTTGAGGACGAACATAGTTGAGGACATCCGTGAGACCAAATTACTTTCGCTGCAGCATTTCATTTTTCTAGTCAAAATGGAAACAGGGGGATTATTTGCTCATAGTTAGGTTAAAAATCAGTTCACAAACACCAGAATATTTAAATCTAATTGCACCACCAAACAAGAATAAAATAAACCTCAATGTCTAACAAAGTTCCCATCCACCAAAATAAAATGTTCCCATTAGTTACGCATGCAGTGGAAGGTTTACTTTAGTTCCCTTTATCCATTCTTGAAAAATGAAATTGGCACTAGAGAACATTAACAAAGAAATAAGAGAAATGTTTGATCCAAGCCGTGCCTGACGGTCATAAATCCGTCGTGAGATCAACGCAGACCATGCAAATTGTGGCTCGCTGTCTCCGGTCTCCCATGACGCGCAGTTGATCGAAGAATATGGAGCAGTTGGATTGCATGAACAAGTCCCTCTGCATGCCAAATACGTGTTGCCCACTCTTTGCTCCTTGCTTTGTGCCATAAGTTCCTCCCCAAGAGTTGTTCCTCTTGCTGTGACTCCTTACTCCTCTGTTCTGGAGGCATAATGGTTCTTTGCTCCCATTTCTTCATTCCCCTTTGGGTGTAAAAGAAGCTTCTAATGGTCCATCTGATTCGGGTTGGAGCAGGGCTTATCCAGGTCCTAGCTCATTTATTTTATGTTATTTTCATCAATTGGGTTTTACCTCCGTTTTCTAAAATGAAAACAACGAATTGATACTGGCATAACACTCAGTACAATAAACGGACTTGTGCCTAAGACTGAAGAGGAAACAGAGTTTACAACAACCTTTCGGCATGACTGACTTACAATGAACGTCATACTTATAGAAAAAAAAAATGGTTCATTCAAAAAAAAACTTATCAAAAATGAAAAGTGAGTCCTCGTGTAAAATTTTAAGCCCTAATCAATGTGTTTATGCATTGACAAAGGGCACAATCTTAGGGTATGCTGCAGCTAACATCAAAGTTTACGACAAACTTGTGAAGGAAAAAAAAAGGAATTACTAATACAATACTAAACCTTTTACATAGAATTTCAATTCTTTGATCCTCACATAAATACTAAGAAATATAACACGGTGGCAATCGAAAGAAAGATTGGCCGTGAAGCGGATGAAAGGTCACGCACGGCCAGGAGGAGGCGGGACGACGATGATGCAATGGCTCCCGTCCGATCGGTTAAGGGAAGAGCACGCCTGCGTCACCACCAATCGCGCCACAAAACTGACTCGCGCTGACGACGATCGCAGCCATTTCTGTGTCCCTGGTCGACACGTTTGGACACCTTGGTTGGCAGCCCCATGTGACGGCGGCGTGCATCAGTAGTACTAGGAGAGTAGTATCGGTCAAGACGTGCAAGCATGGTGACATCTGCCGCAGCCGCCGAATTGGATGTCTAGTGGACACGCCTTACTTCTCTTCCGTGCCATATCCCATACACGTCGTTTGTGCTGTGGAGTTAATGGCCTAGGCGATCGTACCTTGGAGGAAGCCAAATTCCATTGGTACGAGCAGAGATTGTGTCCCGAGTCATGGCGCAGGCCTCAGCCCCAGAGCCGGTCGGACGGCTGCTCTGCTCTGCCTCCGCTAGCTTTCTTCCTCAAGCGTCCTTGTGGCGCTCAAGATGCTCTGCTTCATTAAATGGAGAGGTATGTCCAGGAAAAGTATAGGCCCCCAGCCGGTTGTAGCCAATTGTACCTTGAAGTTTGGTAACAACATTGGGAATATGGGGAAATATATCCTCAAAGAAAATTTATTTTTAAGCACGCAGATGTTCACACTCACACATGCTCCAAGTGGTGGTATCATCATGCACAGAAGGCCCTCTTTTTTTAAGTGAAGAAGAAATGGAGCAATCTTAAAAGGTTTATTTATAGCAATTTTCAAGGATACCCTTTCAGTCAAGGGATTGAATGTCCATATTTCCTATGAGTTCAAGAAATACCTTGTTTTATAGTAGGAATTTTGAAGGATTTCAAGCATGAACTCTAGATCCTCTGCTTTTCTCAGTTCACCTGTCTATTCAACAAATAAAATGGAGTTGAGATATTTTTCTTCGACTCCATGGGCTCATTTGGTTGGGTCCTCATGCCGTTCCTTTCGAATATTTGGTGAGCCCAACACCGACTTGGTTTGGAGCCAGCAAAGCGGGCACTAATGGATCTCAAAAAAAAAAAAAGAGGCAAAGCGGCACTAATCTGTTAGCAGAGAACAGGGGCGTAGGATTTGGAGGGAGAGTCCTCCTATTGATGTTGAACAGTGTTTGAGATTTTGTCAACTTGATCGAACGTCTATGATGTGGGACCGGAGCGAGTGCGAGCGTAGGTAGTTATAGAGAAGGTCATCAATAGCGACGAATGCCAGTATTCTACTGAATTTGGAGGAGGTTAAGTTTTGGATTTTGAATTGGAAGGAATTCAACATTTTATTTGAATGTTGAACTAGTTTTTAAAAAAATGTTAACGTTAACATTGAAACTATATTTTTTGAAAGGAAAAAATGCGTGGATTGCTAGAACAATCAGGTTTAAAGCTTGGAACAATTCTTTGTGCCGTATGGAACAATTCGTGGTAATGGTTGGAACAATTCCCTGTGATGGCTGGAACAAATCTCTGTGATGGCTGGAACAACAATGGACGGGAGCGCAAGCGCGGGAGGTTTGACCGCGACGCTTGGGCAGCCTGCCCTCATCATCCCCCTCGCTTGGGCCGCACGCTGTGTTGCTGGGCCTGATGGGCCGAGTGTCCCACCGGTTCTGGCACCCCCGTGTACTATATATGGGCTCTAAAAAAAATCTGTTTTTCCATTTACTGTGACAGAAAAATATTATGTTTTTAAATATTACAAAATACTACTTCATCTATTACATTGTGTTCCCGAATGGCTCTAAATTTAGGGTGGGTGAAATACTGTAGCTTAGATGGTACTCTGCTAGACAGTCATAGTAGACACGGTATAAGTTGTGAGTTCTTCTTTGGCTACGTGTTATGGTTTCACTACATTACACACAATACGGTGCCTTGGGAAGCATAAGAAATTTCATCACGATCTATGTGAGATGGAAATTTCGGGTAAGTGAGATGCTTCCACAATACTGTACTTTCACACAGCAAACAAATGAGGGGTGTTTCTAAACAGCATAAATCATGGAGCACCGCTATTAGTAGTAGTGTAGCGGCTTGTTGGAATTCCGAAGCTCAATGTGCTTAACCATATAGCTGGGGACCTGCGTGCATTAATAAATCAACATCTTGTCGTGGTGGCGTACCCGTACAACAAACAAGCAATATGATTACCGTAACATTATAAGAAATTTCCGTATTTCAACTGAAGCATTACTCAATAGAATATGTTATATAATTTCGAACCAATAAACAATTACAATTATGTTTACTTAAAATAATACTAGATGTCGAGTGTGATAAGGGCATCTTATGCTCAATTCTCTAATGCTTTTGCTTCATTTATCTTACTATTAAAGGTACACCTCCATAGAATGAAGAAAACTGCAATCAGTCATTCTTTCAATATATTCTATTTTTGAATTTCATAGCGATTGAAAAGCACTCATCACCACAGAAAAATAAACAATAATAGTGACACTGGTCAAAGTTCTAAATTCTTTGTAAAAACTTTGAACATTTGTCCAATATTAGACATGAAGTAATCAGATTTGTCAAGAAAGAATGTTGGATAGTTTCAAGCTAGTTGAAAAGGGCAAAAAAAAAAATGCCATCTTTTTTTTTTTTGCAAGGGAAAAAAAAATGTCATCGACACTACTATATTTCTTTACAGCACCAGAGGATGCGTTAAGGGCATCTTGTTCTCCTTTCTTATCCCTCGTCTTAAAAATAGCCCAGAATAACGGATCAAATTCAGAGCCATGAATGTAAAACAGCAAATACCTTATATGCCATTGGGATTAAAAAAAACTTATCTCAGATCTGCCATTGTTAAACTTGGTATCCCCTCAATGCCGTCGGGTTAAATTTTCAATCGCTCTAGTGCTGTTTTCAGTGGCAAATAAGCGATTATGAATTGCAAGGTTATTCCCTTATATGCCACCGATAATGGCATTGAGGGTACTGAAAATTGAACTGAATAGCATTGATTGGATACCAGATTTCACAATCACAGATCAGGGATTCAAGTTTATCACAATGGCAGCTAAGAGATTGTTCCAATTAAAAAAAATGCAAGCACTGCCATCGCTACCATCTATGAGTTTTACTTCTAAATGTTCAAAGACTTAATGTACTCATGCAACATGGCAGTATAAGCTATACTGTCAGCCGCCACTAGTCAAAAATAAATAAGCAAAATATGTGACAAGTTGCCAACAGATTTTTGATACCTTGTCCTTGTGATTTTATATACGTCAAAGGATTTATATTTGGTCCCCATGAGAATAACATTATTCATCATCTTAAGTTTATTGCCATTATAATTTTGTTACATGGGATATAGTAAGGAAAAAGACAAGTCTAATGTATGTGTGGAACATGTCTAGTTTGGGACTGTGAAGTAGACCTACGGTTGCTCTATATCGAGTTAGCTTGCCATTGGAAATGAAGTCACACAAGCACTCGCCATACAAGAAACTTGCTACAGAGAAAGGTACATATTGCCCAAATTGAGATTCTAATGACCTGCTTCAGAATTGAAGTGTCAGTAAAATAAGCAGAAGATGGGAGATTGATAAGCATGATCATTACGCCTAAGTCACTGATTTTTAGTTAGTACGATGTGATTTCAATACAATGATTTCAAGTTGGTTCCAAAGCACCAGCTCAAGCAGCTATTTGTGCTCTGCAGGCAGCAAATTTGTTGAGTCAGCTTGCCATTGGAAACAGAATCACACACTCATAAAAAAAAAAAAGAACATTTGCACACAGGCACATTGCTAAATCGAAGTTCTACATACAAAATTAATAGGATTCAACTGTCAGCAGACTCAGTTTAAGGTGATTCACCGAAAAAAATGAGTTTAAGATAGGTGACTGATGACCATGATTATCATGACTACTCACTGCTGTTGTAAGCTAAAATGAAACCATTTCGATATAATGCTAATCAAGCTGGTCCAAAAGCACCAAGTTATGCAACTATTTACGCTCTGCAACAAGGAATTTACATCAACCATTTGAATTCCATTTGACCTTGACTTGTAGTTAACTGTAACTTGACAACCTTCATTTGGAGAACAACAATACAAGGACCTATGATCAGTATACCAAGCTAGAGTGCTAGAGCATTCCCATCAAAGGGCAAAAAGAATGACAACTACTAACCTTTTCCCAGCCAACCAGAGTCTCGTATGAGCAAATTTCGCTACAACCGTGATAAAACTTTCCATCCCCAGAATCACAACATCTCCTTGATGAAGTCAAGATTGAGCGTGTCGCGCACAATGAGGAACACGCCAACCATCAGCACCACCAATATCCCCGACGACATGATCCCCTGCTCAACTTCACGGGGAATCTTCCGACCACCACGGGCTGCCTCAAGAAGGATCAATGCCAAGGTGCCGCCGTCCAATGCAGGCAACGGCAATAAGTTTATGGCTGCAAGGTTGAGGTTGATCACCGCTGCAAACTGAAACAACCCGTCGGCGCTGGACCTGGCCACCTCTGCGCCCACAGCAATGATGGCCACAGGCCCGGACACCTTCTCCGCCGTCTGCGAGAAGTTGAGGAACGTCTGCCTGAGCCCGTCGAACACCGTCCCGGTCAAGAGGGTGAACTCGCGCACGGCGAGGACGGTCGCGTCGGCAAGGTTCTGGGGGCGGACGCGGGTGACCTGGAAGTTCGGCGACAGCTGCACGCCGATGCGCCCTGAGCCATCGGCGCTGGTGTCCGGCACGAGGGTGAGCTCGACGGACTCCCTGCCCGCCGCCCCGGGAACTGTTCTTGAGACGGTGATGGGCACCTTCTTGCTGGGGCTGGCCTTGATGAGGTCGACGAGGACCGGCACGGACGGGTCCGGCGCGGTGCCAGGGACGGCGAGGATGATGTCGCCGGCGAGGAGACCGTCGCGGGCGGCCGCGGAGCCCGGGAGGACCTCGGGGACGAGCACGCCCGGAAGCTGCGCCTGGACGGGGACGCCGACGGTGAGCGCCTGGGCGTAGAGGATGAGGAAGGCGAAGGCGAGGTTGGCGGCGACGCCGGCGGAGACGACGAGGAGGCGGTCGGGGACGGGGCGGTTGCGGAGGAGGTCGGGGTCGTCGGCCGCGAACCCGGACTCGGGGTCATCGTCGAGGAAGCCGACGTAGCCGCCGAGCGGGATGGCGCGGAGCGCGTACTCGACGGGGCCGGCGCGGAAGCGGGCGAGCGCCGGGCCGAAGCCGATGGAGAACTGGGACACGTGGATGCCTCGCGAGACCGCGGCGAGGAAGTGGCCCGACTCGTGGACGAGCACGATGGCGGCGAGGACGGAGGCGGCGGAGGCCACGGACTCGACGCTGGCGAGGAGGTCCGGCGGCGCGGCGGCGGGGGCGGAGACGGGCCTGGCGAGGTGGAGGCGGCGGTGGCGGCGAGGCAGGGAGAGGTGGTGGTGGAGGTGAGAGTGGAAGCCGGAGGAGGGGAAGGGCGGCTTGGGCGTGGAGGAGAGGTGGGTGGTAATCATGGTGGAAGGGGTGGAGGGAGAAGACGGAGCAGTGGATAATCTGGCATTCTTTCTTGGGAGTTTGAGGCGCGCGTTGGCTTGGTTGACAGTGAGTGACTCTGTGTGGACGACGATAAGCGAATGGCGGAGCAGAGCTGCTCTGTTTTTCTCCTCGACTCGACCATTTAAACGAAGTCAATTTTTCTCTCCCTTGTGTAAGAGCAATTCTAAGAACCTAGTTAAAACATACTCCCTCTATTCTTTTATATAAAGGATTGTAACTTTCAAAATTTGTCTCAAAATATAAGAGATTCTAGGGATAGGATAAAATTTAGGCAATCAATTTGGTGGAGGATGGTTGGTGGGAAAGACTAAAATAATGAGCAAGATGGCAACTTCTCTCTTTTTATTTTGTAGTTTGAATGCTTCAATCCTTTTATATAAAGCGATGGAGTATTTTTTTTCTCTAAATATAGCTAGTATTATTTTTTTAATCAAACGGGAGGGGAAAAGCCCCTACTAATTATATTTAATAAAAACAAGTAGCAAAACAGATATAAAAGTTTACAAAAAATTAAAAAAAAATCAAAAGGACAAAAACAACGTTATGCTAAGGTTTGTAGCCATTCTTTAATTTGTGGTAGGTATTTCGGTTTCGCACGATAGATTACCAAGGCGAATTCTCTCTTGAACTTGTCTCTGCGGGCTTGCACCGTCAGGTCTTTCCCATTGAAGATTCAATCATTACAAGTCGTCCAATGCTCCAGCCATAACGATGATTATTTCCATGAGGTCTTTCCCATTGAAGATCCAATTATTACGAGTCGCGTCCAAATGCTCCAAGCCATAACGATGATTATTTCCATGAAGAATGGCAGTGAAAGTTGCCGTTTCAAGTGCAACTGCCCTTTCTGGATTTGAGTCACTGGTGCAACAAGACCAATTGAATTCTAGCAGTTTCTAGCAAAAGGACCTCAGGAAGAGATGATAAATTGATTCCTCTCTTTGTAAAATACACATTTCGCATCTATAGTCATCAAGTTGCATATTTCTTCTTCTCAAAACCCCTCTTGTATTTAGTCTGTCTTGGATAATTAACCAAAAGAAAATTTTATGCTTCATCTGATAAGAAGTCTGCCATAGCCAATGAATTGAGGGATGCACTTGAATGTGTCCAATCATTCTCTTGAAAACTTTAGATGAGGAAAATAACTGATTACCCTAGATATAGCTCCATTGATCTCTGTTTTCTGAAAATTCCACTTGTTGTATTGTTTCTTGTAATTCCTGACACTGCACATAGACTTCCACAGACAGTGGCAGTTGAAAGATGTTTGGCAGGTCTTCAATATGTCGTACCTCATGGAGGGAGATGAATTTTTTCGTTGTGAAGGAGTATAATTCTGGATATTTAATCAGTGGAACTATTTCTGACCACAGATCATCCCAAAAGGCAACACTATTTCCCATTCCAATAGTCACTGCATTGATCCCCTTATACTGATCAAGGATCTTTTTTTTTTGAGATTACACAGTACAACTCAGACACTCACAACGCACGCACACTCACCCCTATGAACACACGTACGCAAACCCTACCCCTATGAGCATCTTCGAAGACTGAGCCGGCAAATCCAGAGATACGAAGTCACCACTGGCGCCTCGCTGTCGACGGGAGCGTCGCCTACCACTGAAAGCACAAATGCCGTTAAATCCTTGAAAATTCGCTCCCACAGGGAGTCGAACCTAGGACCTGAAAGGTGTTACTCGGATGTCTTAACCACTAGGCCAAGACCCCTTTCACTACTGATCAAGGATCTTAATTATATCTCTCCTTCAAAAATATCTCTTTTCCTTTGTCCAGGTAATACTCTTCCATTGTAGTAATTATCCCAAATCAGGTGTACCCATGGAAGATCTGCATGGTTAAAAAATTTGTGTAGATATTTCATCAAAAGTGCATCATTTTGAACTGATAATTTCTTGATGCCCAGACCCCCTTCCTTCTTTGGCCGTGTGACCATGTGCCAAGCAGCTGATGACGGTTTTTTGCTTGTAGGTCTGATCCTCTTCACGGGCAATGCTTTATATATTTCTCAATCTGTTCAATAATTGTAAGGGGTAATTTGATTGTGCACATATGAAAAGTTGACAAAGACGTCATCACAGTTTTCACCATCTCTAATTTGCCTCCGTGTGATAGAAAGATGGAAGTACTGGTGAGTCTTCTTTCTATTCTTTGGACTAGGGGGAGAAAATCTTTCACTCTAGGCTTGGTGTTGCCCAAAGGCAGTCTCTTCAAATCCATCTCTAAAATAACTAACTCTTCATTCTACTTTTCTAGCTAGCAATATTTAGCTAGGAACATTTACTCTCTATTCCTTCTTCCAACGGGTCCTTGATGGTTTAGAGAGTCTGTTGGTTTACTCCAACATTTTTAGATGTGCTTTATTTTAAAGACTAGTTAAAACCAAGAATTTAGAATACCTAGTCTTTTGGAGTTGTTCTAAGCTAGTGAAGACGAGTTTTTCTAGCTTAACCCGCAAATTGAACCATTATACAAACAGCCATTACATGTCTTTTTCTTTTTTTTTACTTCAAAGCTCCCTTAACTCATCTAGGGTTCAACGAAATCGCGAACCTATAGCAAGAATTGACCCAGGTTCCGAGACATAGCAGGGAGAGCTAGCACTTTTACAAGCATGTTTCTACTCCCTCCATCTAGAAATGTTATGACTAGTTGACTTTTAGATATTAAATTTGATCAGTCGTCTTATTCAAAAAAATTGTGTAAATATAAAAAATAATAATTTATACTTAAAGTTTATCTAGTTATAAAACAAGTCATAACAAAAAAATAAATAAAATTATTCAATTTTTTTTGAATAAGAAGAATGATCAAACGCAACAAGTCCTAACATTTCTGGACAGGAGTAAGACATCTAAATTAAAAGCAGTTCATCTCTTGCTTCCATGAAAAGAAGGCCACCAGGTGCCTGATCAAAGTCGGCAGATTCGATGACTCTGTTTCGACAACGATTCTGGATATGCCCAGCTGACTTGTCAATCGCCTGAAATCATTCAACCGTTTTCAGTCCATACTGTGAAGCATAAGATCAATCCAACAACTCATGGATTGACCTCCCGAACTTTCTCGCACCTGTAGCTCTTTCTTCCTAGATTGATTTTCCATCAATATGCAACGCTAGCTTGCTCAAACCTAGTCTTTCCTTACTCAGGCGCTGAAGCATCCTCTGATCCGTAGTTGTAATTGTTATTTGGGTCTGTTTTCTAAAAAGTTTTCCTTAGATTTGAGGGAGACAAAATGAGAATCGTTTTGGTACCTCTAGGGGTCGCCACGGTTCCAAAAGCCGAAGGTGGTCCGGACCTGTTTCCGACCGAAAGCCGATCAAAACTGGTTTTTAAAACCAGTGAAACTTCATTGAATTTCAAATTATGTTTTAAATTCAAACAAGGAAGACAATGAGCCGACGGAACCAGATAGGACTGGTTTTGTATGGTTTCCACCGATTTTGTAATTCCTAGTGGTCGCCACTAGCCCCTGCCGTAAGATGCTTTTCTTGTGGCAGCTCCCTCTTCTTTTCCATCCTGGCATTATCTCATCTCATTTCATATGTCCCAATCGCTCACCTCTTGATTACTCCTCTTCAGTAATGTTCAACGTTGTTCTTCTTTTAGGCTATGTTTGATACAAAGTACTACCTCCTTTTAGGTTATCTCTGGGAACGAAAATTAAGGAGAGGTGGAAAAAGGCGAGGCACAGAAAATAAAGAGAGAGATAAAGATCCAGAGATGTAATAGGAAGATAGAAAGATGTAGGAGTATTAGAAGAGAGAAAAGTGCATTGGAAAGTGAGAATAACATGTAACTGAGAAACCTGGAGAAGTTTAAAATGACATATAATTGTGAACAAGAGAGTATTTTTGAAGTTTGAGTGAAATGCATCAAGAGTCCTCGAGCTTGTCCCAAGTTCTCATCTAGTTTTCCGCACTCTTAAATGTTGGTTTCTAGATACTTGAACTTGTCCTGAGTTCTCATCTAAGTCCCAAAACTTGCTAAGAAGTCTCTTTTGATCCAAATCACCATCCAGATAGGAAAACATATTTTTCATATTTCCAAAATACAAAAACTTGCAAATCAAATTTCAAAGAACAAAAAACATTTTTAAATGTTGAAAAATACGTTTTATTGGCATCTGTTTCAGCGGGGCACATCTACACACAGACTTCTATTGCAGGAAAAGAATCTAATTTCTCTGTTTCAGAGGGGCACATCTACACACAGGACTTATTATGTGCTCAAGCCAAACGTGTCATGGATCAAAAGTGTAAACCAATACTCGGTAACCTTCGTGCGTAAATATTTGTTAATTTGAGAAATCCTAGTTCAGTCACCAAATTTTATTATGTGGCGTTCAAAAATTTAGTTTAGTCAGCAAAAAGAAATGGTTGTTCCCAAACTAGAGGAAGTACTTTGGACACTGAATATATTGATGGCATTTCGAAGTGAGCATTCTAAATATTTAATGCATACTTACTCCCTCCATTGTATTTTTTGGCGTTGCTTCACCCAGAAAAAAAAAAGAACAGAGGGAGTAATTGATAGTGGAAAACAAGGAATATTTGTTGTAAACAATATAATGATGCAATGATTGAATCCAGGAAAGGTTATATTGAGGTGATGTCAGGTTAAAATAGAATCCAAAACCCTATGTTATGAAACAATAAAAATGGATTCAACAAATAAGCACTTATGTATAAAATAACATCACATTTTCTGAAATTTTAAGTGGCATTATGTATGCAATAACCAGCGGGATAAACCAGCCTTGCGCCACTAAAACAAAGATAAAAGATTGGTCACACATGAACATGACCCCATAAACAAAGGCTTCCAAACGACAAACTTTGTTGAAACACTTAGAAAATCTCCGACAGAGCCTTATCTCATTTTTACATGCCCCAAAAAAAACAGCTTCAACAGGGCCCTATGTGGCCATCCAATTTGTTCAGGCCCCCAAATTCCCACTTCGGAGTTCGGACACTTTGTTTTCATGTCCGAGCTCCAGGCCCCTAATTTTTTCCCAGCTGTGTGGGCAACACCTAATTTTTTCCTCTCCCGTGCACTCCTTGCCGTTCCTGCCGCCCGCTCTCTCGCCGATGGCGCATGGAATCCACGCCGCCAACGCCCTGCCGCGCGACGTCCTCCCTCTGCACGCGATGCCGTAGCTCCGCGCCGCCGTGCAGCCCCGTGGTTGTTGTCGCGCCCCGCCCGGGCCGCCTCGAGCGCCGATCTAGCACTGCAGCCCCCTAGCCCCGGACATCGAGACGCACCATGGCCGCGCGCTCCCGTTGTGGCCACCCCTCACCATGGCGCCAGATCTGGAAGCACGACGCCGCCGTGCCGCCTCTCATGGCCGCGCCAGGCCCACCACGGTCGATCGACACCGCCCCCGGCCAAGGGCGCGACGCGCTCGTTCCCAGCTAGGCACTTTGACGCGGCGCGCGAGGCGAGCTTGGGAGCGGCGTGCTCGGAGGGAAGGGGCGGCACCGGGAGAGGCGGGGAGCGGGGAGGAGAGGGCGCTGTCGACGCGCGGGGAGAGGGAGGGGCGGCGCGAGGAGAGGTGGCGCAGGGAGGGAGAGGAGAGGGGGAGGGAGAGGATAAGGTTAGATGGCTCAAGACATTGACAAATGGGACCCACGTGTCATGTTAAAATGAGGGCATGAGATTTGAGAGTCACTGCTGCTGGAGTTGGTTCAAAAAACTGGGCTCCCCAAATGGCTTTTTGGGGCTCACTTCTAAATGCTTTTACCGTATCATACCACAAAGTAATACTGGATTCTTTCCTATCAAAAAAATACTGGATTCTTTTAACTGTAAAGGTTTTTAGTATGATTTTTCTAGCAAGAAAACTTTGTTGACTCGTGCAGCTAGCTGAAAGGAGAAGCATAGGAAACACGGCTTGGCTGATAGCATCCGGTAAACAAGTGGACTGTAGACCTACTTTAAAATTCTGATCCATTTGACTTGTAAAAGAAATCTGTTCACATGGAGGTGACTTTAAACTTCCTCGATCACAAACATGGAGGTAAAATGTTCTATTTCGTTTATCGGATTTAACGATGCCATCCAGTGAAGTTTGTACAGAATGACCAATAAATCATCTTAAAAAGAGTTATATGTACCCTTATCAATGTTTAATGGTGATATCTGGTGATGTATCAGCTAACGAATATTCTGTTTACTGTTTCGAGATTTCTGAAGAGGTTTGTAATAATTCGATTGACAAGCAGAAAGCCCAAACTACTGTCATTTGGGATAACGCCAATTCATGACGGACCTCCCAATGAAAATGGATTAAATATTTACCTACAGATATGGACTAACGAAAAATGTCGCCCCGCACAATAAGCTGATGCAGAAAGAGTTCACAAAGCAAATACTAGTAGCTCAGTGCTCGGAATCTTCTGTGCATCCACCGATACAGAGATTATCAAACCTTGGGCCCATCTCATCATTTAACAGCTGAAAAATTGCGACTTTATAGCTCATATATCTCTCGCAGCACATGTACATGGTAAGTTTACTAGACTTTTACAAGTTCTAAGAGAACACTGTTGTTCTTGAATTTTTCCTATCGTTTCTTCTTTTTCTGCTCTATTAATCTACATAGGAGGTCAATCTATTGCATTATCTTGTGCATGAATTTCATGTAGCTTAAAAAATATACATAATGTTGCTTTGTCTATAAATTATTGTCATTTCAGAAAATTGCAGTAACATAATTGACCAGTCATGATAAATACAAAAAACATGTAATTTCATTATTATGAAAGTGGTACTATTTCGATGTGTCCAATTGAAGTACTGTTACGTTTGGAGTGTTGAAAGTTGGGTTGTAGAAAAAATTGACTCTGCTCACATTGTAGCGTCATTTGTAAACTGTGTGAACATTCACTAGTTCTTTTGTCCACTCAATAGACTCTCTGAAAATCAAGTGGCACTCCGTGTGTGGTTTGGGCAAACCAGCCTTGGGCCACTAAAAGAACAGACAAAAGTGCGTTCAATACAAGTACGAGCCTTCCATGTGCAAATGCCCAGAAAACAAGAAGCTATCTTGAAAATGCCACTATATCGTACAGAAAAGTCAACGTACTACACTCTACCCTCCAATTTCTAGGCGTGATTTGTGGTTGCAACCCATCCTATATCCTGGTCAACTCACCATCTTGCAGCTTAGCAGAAAGGAGCAGAAGAGGAGAGATGGCTGGTCTGATTGCATCTAGAATCATCAAGTGGACAGCAAGCAAGCTTGCTTCCTTGGTTTCTCCTCCGATTGGGCCATCATCATCCGATGAGCAGCAAAGTTCTGCACTTAGAGATGTGCGGATGCTGCAGAGGACGATGGCAAGGGTCCAACGCACACTTGGTGCCATGGATGAGGATAACATCAGAGATGAGTCTGAGAGACTGAGATTGAGGGAGCTCCAGCAATTCGCCTATGATGCCCAGGATGCTATTGACGAGTACAAGTTTGAGCTGCTGCGCCGTATGATGGATGATCCCAATAATCATGGCGACAACAGAAGCAGTCGAAAACGCAAGCGAAAGGGCGACAAGAAGGTACTAGCAGTATATCTTTCTGGCGTTTCTTTTCTGATTTGCTTGATCAAAAGCATGATGACTAATTTTTTGTGTTACCTTTCTGATTTAGATTATTGCTCTAATCCCTTCACAAAAAAGTTAGAGATGTTCCATTAATACCTTGGAATGTCTCACGGCACCTAAGCCATGGATAGACACCATATTGTAGAGATACAGTAGGGGGTTCCAGAGAACTTTATGAGATTTTGATGAATACATTATGTGTACAAAAAACATTTTGACTGAAGTATCTTATCTCCAGGAGCCTGAAACAGATCCTGAGGAAGTCCCAGTACCAGATGAATTAGCTCTAAGAGTAAGAAACATTCTAGAAAGATTTAAGGAGATCACAAAGGCGTGGGAGAATCTCCATCTGGACGAGGCAGATGCACCACTGAGGGATGATGAAGAAGAATTTCTTCCAATGTCAACTAGCCCCCATGTCGAGCAACACACTATCATTGGCAGAGATGAAGACAAGGAAAACGTTGTGAAGTTGTTGCTGTCGGCGGAAGGATCTAACGGAGAAAACAATGCAATTCTTCCCATCATTGGAATGGGGGGTATAGGGAAGACTACACTTGCTCAACTAGTTTACAATGATCGAAGGGTCACAAAGCAATTTGATTTGATGGGATGGGTCCATGTGTCAGAGAATTTTGATCTTAAAAGTGTTATGAGCAAGATTATCATGTCATTTACAAGAAAACCTTGTGAGATAACAGAACTGGACCAACTAGAGTATATGCTGATGGAACTAGCTGCCGGTAGGAAGTTCCTACTTGTTCTTGATGATGTGTGGAATGAAAGGAAGGACCTTTGGGATGCTTTACTATCACCGATGTCAACTGCGCAATTAGGGGCAATACTTGTGACTACCCGGAATTTAAATGTGACAACTATTATGCAGACAATGCCTCCCTATCATATGGGTTGTTTACCTTTTGAAGAATCTTGGCAGCTATTTAAGCAGATGGCCTTTGCTCACAGAGATCAAATTATAGAAAAGGCCTTCGAAGAAATTGGCAGGAAAGTTGTGCAGAACTGTGGAGGCCTACCTTTGGCAGTCAAAGCAATTGGAAGTGCCCTTCGCTTCGAGGAAAATGAGGAGAAATGGAATGATATATTGGAGAGTGAACTATGGGATTTACCGACAAGAGAGGATACTATTTTGCCAGCCTTAAAGTTGAGCTATGTCCGAATGCCGATTCACCTGAAACGGTGCTTTGTTTTCTTCACACTGCTCCCTAAGGGGCATATTTTCTTGAAGGAAAATGTGGTACATCTCTGGATATCTTTGGGAATCCTTAAGAATAGTAACCATAGACACCAGGAGAATTTTGGATTTCGGTGCTTTCATGACTTAATGGAGAGAACTATGATTCAGCAAGTACCATTTAATGGAGGACGCAACTGCTTCACAGTACATGATCTTATCCTTGATCTGGCAAAATTTGTCTCAAGTGAAGATATCTTGAAATTGGATACTCAATACATGCCGTATTTAAATGATGCATCACAAAACCTTAGGTATTTATCCTTGGCTGTGAGTTCCTCAGATCATGCAAATTTGGATTTGCGTACCTTGCCGATAACTGGAGGTCTCAGGATACTTCAAGTTATAAATGCCATGGACGATAACAGAAGATATTATGCTTCTCTTTTCCAAAATGATAGAAGATGCTTCTCCAAGTTGTACTCTCATCATATTAAAATTACATTTCCTGATGAGCTAACGGGTCTGCGTCACCTGAGAGCCTTAGATTTAAGCCGTAGTTCATTGACACTATTGCCAGAGTCCATAGGAGAACTGAAGTTGCTTAGATACCTCAGCATTTTCCAAACACGAATAGCTAAGCTGCCTGAATCTATTTGTGCCCTTTACAACCTAAAAGTTCTAGATGCAAGAACTAACATGCTTCGAGAGCTTCCACAAGGCATTCAGAAGATGGTCAGCCTTCAGCACCTTAGTTTAGACCTCTGGTCTCCCTTATGCATGCCAAGAGGAATTGGGAAGCTGAAAAAGCTAAAAACATTGACAAGGTTTAGTGTTGGAACAGGCAACTGGCATTGCAACATTGCTGAACTACATCATTTGGTGAATATCTGTGGAGAGCTTTGCATTACAGGGCTAGGTCAAGTGGCCAACGTTGATGATGCTCAGACGGCAAACTTGATCAATAAAAAGCACTTGAAAATTCTAAGATTGGATTGGTCTAGTGGATTCTATGCTATAGAATGTGAGCACAATGTTAATCAAAATAATGCAACCTCAACATCAGAATTAGACGAGCAGGTATTTGAGAGTTTAAAGCCGCAGAAGAACCTCGAGGAGTTAGAGGTAGTCAAGTACAGTGGCTACAAATATCCAAGCTGGTTGGGTGATCCTTCATTTCCACATTTAGCCAAGGTAACTCTATGGAAGCAAAGCTGCAAGTTTCTTCCACCTCTTGGCCAACTGCCTCATCTCCGCGAGCTTTTAATCATCCATATGGAAGATTTAGAGAGAATTGGGCAGGAGTTTTATGGCCAGGATCCCAGGAATAGCTTCCCAGCTCTGGAGCAGCTAGAGTTTCAGAACATGCCAAAATGGGTGGGGTGGTATGAAGTCTCTGAAAATGATTTCCCTTCTCTCCGTGAGCTGAAAATCAAGGATAGTAATGAACTGAGGGTCCTTCCACATAAATTGTCTTCCAATCTGAAGAAGTTGGTTATCACAAACTGTCAAAAGGTGCTAAAACCACCAATGGTTCCTTGCCTCACTAGCTTAATCTTGAAAGGAGATATTAATGAAGAAATTTTAAGTCATCTGCATTTTAAACTCCTTAGGACATTAAAAGTTTGTAACTTGCGAAAAGTGGAGCAGATCAAACTCGAAAGCATGCTAATGCTTGAGGGGCTAGCTATCATTGGATGTAGACAGCTGCATTCTGTAGCAGGACTCTGTAGCCTTGAATCCCTCAAGCTTCTGAACATAAAAGATTGTCAGAACCTGAAACTCCCCTTACAACCACTTCCAGGGCAAGTTCAACAATCCACTGTCACGAATTGTCCTCAATTGCAAGAATGGGCCGAATGGCAGCAAGATCAAATGTCCAAACACCAATATCAGGTATAGGCATATGTATTTAATGTCTTGAAATTAGTATCTGTTCATCAAATTGTTAACTGCTACTCCTATTTGTATAAAATACACTAACTGATCCAATAACCTGCAAACACAGTTACAAGAAGTTGATTGTGGAAGCTATGATGAAGTTATCGACATACTTGGGGATGACAGTGAGGATGATTCTGATGTTTTCAGTGAAGATGACGATGATGATTTCTACGACAGAATCTTAGATATCGGGCAATCCAGTGGTAGGGAAGCTGATTATTATTATGATGATAGAATGTTAGATGCCGGAGAATCAAGTGGAGTAGCAGTCGATAGCAATGATGATGCTTGCTAAAAAGTGGAGAAGAGGCCAAGAAGTGTACCCTCTCCAAATAAGGGTTGAATGTTTTCAGTAACATTACCCCGGAAGGACAGAACATCTTGTTTAAATATAGAATATAAAATTTCTTGCTGTATCAGTTCTAACTGATACTTGATCTATCAGAAAACTACTTTTCTTCCGTAGGAGCTAACTTATCTATGAAGAAGTATCTGACTAAGATACTGTTGCCATCGAGGCTGACTAGAACTTTGGGAATCTCATTTGCATAGTTCAATCATTCCTCTTCCTTGTAATAACAAGTTTGTAAATCACATTGTTTTATCAATGGTACTGGTTACATATCTGTCACCAACAGGTAATGTTCATTTGAAATCTGAAGAATTAACATTACCAGCAGCATTTACTTAACAAATAAGGAGAATAAAGGGTAAGGAATGAAAAAAATAATATTTACCTTATCAAATACCTTGTTTCTTATTTAGCATGCCATTTGATCAATGATCCTGGTAACTATGTCCGCTTGCTTCTTTTCATGGATAGATTGAACGCCAGAAACATCATGAGAAGAAAGAACATCAAAATCCAAAACAACAATTATGGTTGTGTGCTCTGCCATCGATGCAGGGACGAAACTCCTATGCACCTGCTTTTCCTGTGTGAGTTCAGTAAACAATATTGGGACTGTCTGCAAATTCAGTGGAGCACCAATTCCCCCCTCTTTAACATGCTCATAGAGGCAAGACAAACAACCCAGCTCAACTTCTTCATGGAAATCCTGATAATAACAAACAGGAATATTTGAAGACAGAGGAACAACAAGATTTTTGACCATAAAACCCCCCAGTTTGCAAGCATGGAAAAAGGGGTTCAAAGATGATTGTAGACTTCAAGCCTACAAGAATTAAAGATAGTGACTGTTCTACCTTTCTAGCTTGGGTAGACTCGATTGTATAGTTTTTTATAGCCTTTTTCTGTCTTTTTGCACCGTTCTTTCTCTTTTTCACTAAATTAATAAATCATACAGTGGGGGCCTGTTTTCCTGGGTTCCAAAAAAAAAACTATGTGAACTGCTGTCCTCCAGTCAGAAATGAAAATAGCAGAAGTAGTCCAGCAAAGTCATAATGTCCAAGTCTGAACTCTGAACAGGTAGCCAGGAAACCATCCACTTAACGAGAAAAGAAGGGCACGCCACGCAGCCTGCTCCATGTGAGAATGTTAGAATTCGTATTTCGCATCCAACTGGAAATGGACCGATAGTACCCCATTCTTGAGAGGAAAACACTTAATTAGAATTATAATTAGTACCTTAAACTATGGCGAGAGCGCGAGGCACCAAGGCGGCGGCGTAATCCGGTGCCCGCAGCGGAGGAAGCCGCAGCCGAGGCCGCAAGAAGCTGAGGACATTCGCGTCGCCAGAACGGCGGAGGGAGCGAGGGGACGTGAATCCAACGGTGGATTGTTCCGAACCTCAGGCAGCGGCGTAGTCTCGCGTCGCCCATAAGTTTTGTTTTTTCCGGCTACCAGAAAAGAGAAAAAACATAAGAAAAGGGAGACGGGGAGGTGGGCCTTTTTTCTTTTTTGGGCAAAGACGGGGAGGTGGGCTGGGCTGGGCTATTTTTCAGGTTTGGACTGGGCTTGAGTCTACACCGAATTACAATGTGGGTTTTTGTTTTAACACTTAATCGTAATTATTTACGCCTAAAAAACTTAATCATAATTATTTCTCCTCAAAAAAACTTAATCATAATTATTCTATTATTGCAACGAAAATCCTTATCTTGTGAAAACTTGAAATCCCCTATAATAAATTTGTTGTGCAGTTGCCCCCAGAGAAATTATAAACCTTGTACCACCCGTGACAGTATGCGCTGTAAATAACTGTAGTGTATACATGCGTAGCAATCCTTCTTGTAAGAGAGTTGGTACATCCACGATTCCTTCTACCATTCCGAACCCCATCAGGGCCACACAGTATGTATAGCGACGTGTGGTGTATATATGTACAGTCATATATTGATTGTAGCGGTCGTTCGATCCTAGCGCTACATGGTGCTGAGCTGCCTGATGTTGATGGGGAAGATGAATGGCGCGGCGCCATCGAAGGCGGTGTCGGTGAGCATCCTGGCGGTGGCCTCGGTGGGGTGGTAAAAGTCCCAGAAGACGTGGGCGCTGCGGTTGGCGCAGTAGAAGCTCAGCGGCGTGCACCCGATCTTGGCGTTCATGTCGCCGAGGCCGCAGCACGCCGCCTTCACCTCGGCGAACCCGTACGCCGAGGGGTTGTCGATGTACCGGAGCAGCGCGGCGGAGGAGTCGAACACCGCGTACCGCAGGTCCGACGCCATGCTGGCGAGGAGCTTCTCCGCCGCGGCGTTGTAGCGCGCGGAGGCGTCGTTGGCGACGGCGCTGCAGCTCCTGTCGGGGCTCAGCTCGCGCAGCGACGGGCAGCACCCGACGGGGCCCGTGCCCAGGAACAGCAGCTTCCGCGCGCCCAGGTTGTAGAGCCGCCGCAGCTGCCCCGTCAGCGTCTGGACCAGCGCGTCCACGAACTGCTGCGTCGGCGGCGGCGCCGATGAGCCGGCCCTTTTGGCGGCGGAGCTCATGGACTTGGCGTAGTGGATGATGTCGTTGCTGCCGATGGTGACGGCGAAGAGGGACTTCGCCAGGTGCGCCTCCGCCTGCTGCTGGCCCAGGCTCTGCACCAGGGATGCGTACACCGTCGCGAAGTAGTCGATCTGCTTGTCGAAGCTCAGGCACTGGTCCTTGTTCGTGCCGTTGGAGACCCCGGCGCCGCCGGACGCGAAGTTGACGCCGTTGACGTAGTTGGCGCTGCTCGACGACGACAGGGCCAGGTACGGCGGCGAGGTCGCCAGCCCCAGCTTCTCGGCTGCAAATCAAAGCATGCCACGGTTTCTCAGCACCACATGTATACTTCACACATTTTTCTTTTGAGATTTGAACATACATGAAGCATTTGTGGTGAGCATTGTAATTCCAGTGGGATGAAATTAAAGTTTCGTGAAGCTAAGGTGCAACCGTGCAAGTAGTGTTGATTTTTTGTATGTGCTCTCTAGATATCGCATCCTAAGTTCTGAATAAGAAATGGTCAACGAGGAAGACTCCTCAGTTCAACAAAGAAATTGCGACTCTAGTTTCACAGTTTTCCGATATTGTCGTTCTCAAAGAAAATTAAAAAAAATTCTGAATCATGTCAACATCAAACTCCGACGTCGCCAGAAGCTTAGTAATAAAAATTTTTATAACGTACGGGTACGGCGCCACATGGTGGTCTTTCTCTTTCTCAGTTTATTTGAATCAAGATAATGAAAGGCAAAATTATTTCCGCGTTTGTTTGACTGGTCAATGTACAAAATTTGTGCTTGTTTCATTGATTGGGGGCCAAGGAAGGCATGTTTCTGGAAGGTTTTAACTAAAGAAAAAGGGTTGCTTATTGGCCCTAGCTAAAAGTTAAGTTCAGTCCATTCTTTTGGTTCTTGTGTAAACGTCAGAACAACATGAAAAGATCGAAGTGGCGATGTTGATAGTCTACAGTTCACGACTGGTGTGCAAGCAATACCATAAGGGATTGGATCTCCAAAATTTGGTTGGCAGATGGAACTAACGATTTAGAGATGTTGTATGGTACGTTCGCGATTTGTCATTACTTGACAGAAACAAGGAATTGAGACGCTTGAATAGACAACTCAGATATTTTTGTGTTGCTTACTCTACTACTATTATACCAACTGTACACTCTACGATTCATTGGACCATTCTGTAGATTTAGCTAGGATGGAGCTAGCATGCAGCATTCCATTCCTCGACATAAATACTGAACAGAGAACGAATTGTCACATATATACTCTTAATTAGAAGTCAACACAAGCTAAGGTGGCACCAGTAACCATGCTGAAATATTAAGTATTTTTGGCTTGAGCAAGTTTAACGGTTTATTTTTAAAAACGTTACTCATGCATATTGTGACGTACAAAGACACCAGTTAAAAAAAAAAGGTAATGAGTTCGCACGCGTGACAACTCATGCATGCATGATTTGATTATCCTACCGGCAGTAGGAATAATGATCGAAGCGATCCTTTCGTGGTAGTGTCGTCGAAAGACCGGTGATCTTAATTAACTCACAACGACGTCGGTATCAGTCAGTATGCAATGAATAACTAGTCAGTTGATCAGCGTGATAAGCAGAGTGTGTGTGGAGCTAAATTTGCCCATGGTAATTATACGGACGAACCTAGGAAGTCGGGGAAGTTCTTGCCGTTGCTGAAGCGTCCGGTGGCCTTCCCTCCGGGGTAGTCGATGCCGTTGTGCGCGAAGTCGGCCTTGAGGAGCGTGAGCAGGTAGTTGTTGTTGCCGACGTCCGCGAGCGAGTCGCCCAGCACGTACACCGCCGGCACCGGACCTGCCGACGCCACCATGAGCGAAGCTGCTGATGCGGCCAACAGGAAAGCCACAGCAAGCAGAGAGCAATTAGCTGTAAAGCTCGTCATAGTAGCAGCAGCGCCCATGGCTCACACGAACGACTTGGCAAGTGTCGTGTGACCTGCCGTGTGCTAGCTACGGGCTCTGCTTGATCTCACTCGCTTAGCTGGACTGACGAACATCGGCTACGGCTAGGCGAGAATTTATAGTAGAGCGAGCGAGCGAGCGAGGAAAGGAATTGAAGCGTCCGGAATCGAAGTAGTAATCAATCAGCTGACAGCTAGGTGTGTAACCGGAGGAAGACCGGGAGGCGATCGAAGAACGTACGTAGTTGTCATGCGTGTGGATGTGCGGCGTCGGTGTCGGGAGAAAGACGGCATGTATGGCGCGCCGGAGCAGACGATCGAGCGTGTGGGACGGGCCATGCCATGCCTTGCGGGTCCTCTTCGATCTGACTTGGCGTACGCGCCCGCGCCTCTCACGCGGAGGCGTATTCACATCTCCCATAGAATTCTATCGTGTGTGTGTGTGTGCGGTCGCGCATGAAGCTTGCGTTCACGTACGTCCAGAAAAAATGGGGGACTCTAGAGGAATACGGTATCGGCTGACAGAATTAGACAGCAGCGACTAGAGAAACGTATAGATCGGATGCGCACGACCTGGCAAATATAACAGGGCAGCAGAAAACGAGATGAGGAAAACGCCGATCCAGGTAGTCAACACGTACTACTTACTCTCTGGCTAGCTAGGTTCGCCATCGCATGCAAGATGCCTATACGATCAGGCTGGGACAGACACGTAAGTATCTGTGCACTGGTGGCCACTGGGTTACAGCTAAGCGACCTGTCCACTCACTGAGAATTTGTGTGAACACCGATCTTTGACGAACCGGCTACCAACATTCGATCGATCGTTTGTCACCGTGCGTGCAATATGGGTAATAAAAGCTTCTCTGAGCTGAGCACTAGCTACTTTTTCACGGTAATTTGTGGCCACAGATTGACACGCCATAAGCTAGGGAGAAAGAGAACCGTTCGTTCAGTCCAGCTATCCGCTGGATGCGCTGGCGGCCGACTGATGATCAACTCCCAAATGTTGGGGCGGTTGTGGTCGAGTGGTGCGGGGGAATTCGACAGACCCCCGCCACTTGAGGTGCATGCTTTGCACGAAAGTTTGGACAATCAGTGGTCGTCAAAGCAGTGCGCGTATACTATCATCCGTGGTGCTGCTTCTTGTGCTTCTCACGATACATAACAAATAAAAGCCACGTGCCTCAAGGTTCATACTTGTATTTTCTATATGCGGAGGAAGTAGATGGATAGGAGAGGCTTCTAGCTAGGTGGACTATCAGCTATGGACGTCGCGTCGCTTTCGCACTACCATGAAACGAATTTAAATTTGGAACCACCAGTCCAGTTTCCTTTAACCTTTTGGATAACTCAACTGAGGTGCTGATTAAAGAAAGCAAACAAGGTGTTCTCAGAGGCTAGAAACTACTAGCACATTACTCAACGAAAACAAAAATAATATCCACTGGCGCTGTTACGAAAGTTAGTCCAGAATAGTCATGTATGTAAATATTAGCCTATAAAATATTTTGTATTTACCAATTACTCCTGTTCCGCACCGATGCGTGACACACTCCCCGTGGAACGACACCAACTTGTGGATTTATAAACGGGCTTTTGGCAGTAGTTATGAATAGGTACGTTACATCTTGGACTATATTCTTCGTAGTGATAGTGTAGTGTAAAGTTTTCCTGAGTGATGCAATTTTTGGATGGTTAGAGAGATTATATATTCTTTTTTTTCGAGCACGTGCGAAGCACGTATTTAGAGAATCAAATATTCTCAATCCACTGACACGTCAAGTATTCCGTTTTACTGAAACAATTATCATACGTAGCCTACTACAAGGCATATCCGCAAAGCCACATACGTCAAATTAACTTTTTTATGTTTAAATGTACAAAAATAATCGATAAATAATTCCATCCTGTTGACGTTAAAAAAAAAAAGAGAGAACTGAGGGAGTATTAGACACAGCTCTGCACACTTTAACTAACTACAAAGCAGCAAGCTGCCTCACATTAATCGGTGAAATCAATGGCCCAGATCCGTCGAAAGCAACACTCATGAGCTTCCCTGCGGTGATCTCTGTTGGATGAACGACGTCCCAGAACATGTAGCTCGTCCTGTTGGCGCAGTATATGCTCGCCGGGTTGCAGGTAAACATGGCGCGGTTATCTCCGAGACCACAGCACGCTGCCTTCACTTCAGCAAAACCTATCATGCCAAAAAAAAAAAAGGTACCTCAAATGATTACCAATGGTGACCCAAATCGAAATGAAGCATCTCTTCTTGACATTATCAGTTATTCGGCATACCATTTGCTTCCGGTTCTTGGATATACTTCAGCAATGCGGTGGATGTGTCAAAGAAAGAATACTGGAAATCCGGGTACTGCGTTCTCATGCCGCTTAGGATGGACGCCACTGCAGTGTTGTACTTAACTGACAAGGAGTTTGCTTCTGCGTGGTATTGCTTTGTGAGGCTCAGCTGCCGCAGCAACGGCACACACCCAAGTGGCGCGGCGCCAACGAAGAACACCCTGCGCATCCCCAGCTTGTACATCCTCTGCAATCCACAAAGAAGCTTCCTTCTGTAACTACCTTACTGCAGAAGGTCATATATGTTCTGTTGGAATGCACAGCGCTGTATATGGCTCACCTCCAGCTGGCATTTTAATGTCTGTGCCAACGAGTCGATGAACTGCTGAGAAGAGCTTAGTATCGGCAGCCGGTCGACAGGGAGCAGCACGCTGTGGATTATGTCATTGCCTCCAATGGCGATGGCGAAGATCGATTTAGATAGGTGAGCAAGGGCCTGAGGCTGGCCAAGCTGCTTCACGAGTTCTGAATAAACGTTGAAGTAATCAGAGTCAATTTGTTCATCGAAGCTGAAGCACTGGCCCTGCAGATCCATATACCCACATTGGCTCTCTTTTGTTTCATTCAAATAGCATATTCAAAAAAAAAAAAGCATTGCATCGCAGGAATTTCTCTAACCTTGTTTGTAAGGTCTGATACTCCTGCACCTCCGGATGCAAAGTTGACGCCGTTGTGATATATGGAGTACCGTCCAGTGGTGTTGCAGATGGAGTGGTATGCAGGAGGGCTCGCCAAACCAATGGTTCTAGCTGCAATGGTACGTTACTCTGTTTTTATATTATTCTTTCACTAAAATGAAAGGTCATCTTGCAAAAGAGTGACAAGGGATCATCGAAAAAGAGTCAATTCCTTGATCATTTTAGTCGCCTGGACGCTGTGGAAACATCGGAATGCCGGTGTGTTTGATGGTGTCTCGCCCAATATCCAGACGGCCTTGAGCAACCTCAAGCTTGAAGCATAACTCTGAATGTATGCTGGGGCTGAGGGAAAATTGGTCTAGGTAGGCTGCTGGGCGAAAGCTAAGCACCGTGGTAACTAGGGTCAAGTCTTTTTGTTGGTGTACTTTTAAACGTTTAAACCAAGTGTATGTTTTCACCCCTCTTGCAATGGCCCTAGCTTGAGAGATTTTGTATGGACCGTCTCTTTTCCCTATAATACAAAGATGCGCAGCTCTCCTGCGTGTTCGAGAAAAAAAAGTTCATCTTGTGTGTAGGCCATCTAATAGGAAATGTTTCCAGCATTCATCTTCCAAATAGAATTCTTATAGTATCCACAACTACACAACTTTTTTGCGCAAGTTATGTTGATTGAACTAGTTAAGGAAAGTGGTAGCGGTAAACTTGGCCTTCTTGCACTGTTCTTGACTTACTTCTTTTTTTTTTTGTTCCTTTGAACTTCGTTCGTATTGCTTCTTCTAAATTGGGCAACATTTATTTCTGGTCTGGAATCTAACTAGTCAACCTTGTAATTAACTTCTGCCAGCTATCGCACATTAGAGTCGGCACCTATCCCCAAGTTTTCAGCAATCTGATACCATCACAAACAGGGCACACAAATGCAGAAATGCAAGATCTTTACCCTTCCGACGACTCAACTGCACTCCGATGGGAGAACGAGCTATAACAGCACAATGTGCACAAATTGTCGGCTTGTCGCCAATGGCAAAGATATGATTTCTTTTTCTTTTTTTTGATGAAACGGGATATGATTTCTTCGTGTGGTTACTCCATGACCAAGCATGCATTGATGCATAGACATACGCACCGAGGAAGTCGACGAAGTTGTAGCCGTTGCTGAACCTGCCGGTGGCCTCCTGCCCCGGATAGTCGACGCCGTTGTGAGGGAAGTTCGCCTTGAGCAGCGACAGCCGGTAGTTGTTGTTCCCGACGTCCGCCTGCGAATCGCCGAGCACGTACAGCGCCGTAACCATGCCGCCCTGCACCAGCTCGGCCAAGAAACCAACGCAGAGAAGAAGGACGCAGGAGACGGTGGTGCTCTTGCCAGAAGGACCCATTTTTGGCACAGAAACTCAGGCGGGCATGTGGCATATGTAGAAGAGATGGCGTCGTGGTTGATGCGATACAAAATACTACTTGTGCAGGTAGTTGACCTCACATTTTTTTAGCAGTACTTCTTTTTCAGCACTAATGTCGAGGGACTTCTTCAAAACTTAGAGCGTATCAAATGGTAGAGCTAGCTAAGAGGTAACAGCTAGCTCTTGCAAATAATTGAAGAGTAGTGGTGTCTATGTTTAAGTCTCTTATTTTTCTTAGAGACTGCCTCTTGAGGAAGAGTTAGCTGTCTTCTCTCTCTTTTTTTTCTCTAATAAACAATTCTGAGAGACAGCTTAGATCATTGGGGACGCTCTAATACTTTTCTACCCTCATAATGCCTTGAGCTAATTTCAAGTTTCGCCAAATAAAAAAAGAATTTATTTAACCATTTTTTGTGCAAAAATATTATGGTAATATTTCATGACGCGTGAAGTATTGTAAATTGTATATCTAATTCAGTGTAAGCTGTTCTCTAAGCTGATGAACATATAGTATAACCAATAACATAGATCCCAGAGAGATCCATATTTCAGTTTAGACAGACTTCATATTTCAGTTCAGACAGACTTCATATTTCTGGAGTTGGGAGTCAAAGCTGTAGGTTGTTTTTTCTTTTCATCTTTCTAGGGATTTGCAGTTGATGGGAAATATATGCATGTACATGATGATTATCTGGTGCTAGACTTGCCAGACAGCTAATTTCCAACTATGTAATACATTCATGGTGCAATTTTTAAATAGTCATGCGATGCATGCAGTGATGGAGGCCATCTCTCCAAGTTTCTCCAGTACACATCGTGCATTCTCATTGTGCCTGTCAACGGCGGTATCAATTATTGTGTGCCATGCAGATCACACATCCGATGGCTTAGAAGATGATGATACGGAAGGGAGAAAAAAAAAAGTTATGTAGCCAGATGTTGGGACGAGCACATGATGGCCTAGTTCGGTCCAACATTGTTACATGGAATGATGGAAATATATTTGAGTCCTTCACAAATTTAGTGTGCTTCTTTGAAAATGCATTTGACCGTACTTTTCTTTGAAAGATGCATGCATACCCATGTGAGCATGATCTACACCCGTCCACTTCCAGCTGGCACAACGTGCATGGAAATCTTTCCTCTCATTATCCTTGTTAATAATAAGAGCACTGTCGAATTGACCTCGAGTAAACAGGTCGGAAGGATCTGACGGCGCACGACAGGAAATGATAGAGATGCTTCTGAAGGTTTTTATTTGTTTTAGTGCTGCTTACCAAGAGTGGGAAATGGCTTGAAAAGGAGCATCAACAATCACAAGGTAAACCACATTCATACCGCCTAAATGCGCAGCGGGTTGCATCTTCAGCATAGTAGTTGTGTTACAAACCTTATCAAGGTGCCTTGCTGTATTTCTGGTCGCTTATGAAGCTAACTGTCAGTCTAGCACATCTAGAAGTTTTTGTACACTTGGAAGTGGTCATCTGGAACTAGAGCCGAATGTAATCCAAAATATTTGAGTAGTCAGGTTTTCAACAAAAAATTAAGGACCAAAGCATGGTACTCAGACTTGTCCACGTTTTGGAGAACAGTTAACATGGGCCGGCATAAGCTCCTTTGGATACTACTCACTACAATTTTCCGCTGGGCCAGTTTAGGAACCCCTTATGAGAAGACATTTTGTCAAGGTGTGCTCGTTGACAGGTTTCAGCCCAGCCCATTTCCACGTTTAGGGCTGAACCAACATGAGAAAGAAAGGCACTGTGTCCTTGTTTCAATGTCAAACATCGTGAGGTTCTTTAAAAAAAAAAACATCAAACATTATGAGAAGTGAAACAAAAAGTTCTGTAAATCGTTGCATCTTCATCAAAGGAAACAGAGGTAAGAGATAATGAAATGAGAATCAATCGATATATGTATGTGTTCCTGATTAAACTAAATTAAACATACATGATCACCAAGCACTTCATATTTGAGTAGTAATGATAATATTATTAGAGCATCTCCAAAAGAGTCAAAACCTCTTCTTAAATCAAAATAATGAGATTCAATCAAAAAAACCATCTCCAACAGCACTCCAAAACTACTCCCAACTTTTTCATACCCCCTAAACTCTCCTCATTTGTAGCTACAAACAGGGGAAGAATTGGGATCTCCATTCCTTCTTCTTTCACTAGAATTAATAATTTTGTGGCCCCAAATGCTGACGTGGCCCAATCAAAAGTGTTTTGATCCACTTTTAGGGAGGAACTATTGGAGGATGAAAGAAAAATTGCCCCGTATAATTTTTTGATTAGCCCCAAAAACAAGTTTATGAGGCAAATTTTTTTGTAATTTCTTGGAGATGCTCTTAGAGCGACGACCAATTCATGTTAGCCGGTATCTGTAACTTTTAAGAAAATCATCATTACAATGAATCATTTTTATGCTAAACTTTAAATAAACAAACTGGACCTATATGTCACTCGTGCCATTCAAAGATAATAACTATTTTCGCCTGATTCTATCCACTAGTATTGACGCCTGTTTGCTTTCATTGTGGAGTACTCTTTTGTTTCGCTCGCCCCATATCATCCAAACAACGAGGATCGCTAGCGAGCCGAAGCTGTACGTCACAAATACTTGAACAAGACGGCCCCCCATGGTAGTTTTACTGGTCATACTACTACTAGTACAATGGAAATTGACATTCATGTACATATCTATTCAACTCCAGAAAAACTTTATTTGCTGTGACACAGTCGAAATGTGCTCAGATTGCTGGCAATTTCAAAACCTTTCAGTGTCCAGAATATCTTAACCGTGCATGACCTCAACACATTAATAACCAATTATGGATAAATTTACCCAGGATTGTTACAGGGTCATAGTAAGGAAAAACCTATCTGTAACTTGTTGTATTTGGACTGACAGCTGGATATTTTTTTTCCTATTTTGTTTGTGCATGAATATATATCTTGACACGGGATATCAAAAAAAAAAAGAGAGAATATCTTGACACGGAGTATGTATCGATTTCTTCCCTTTTTGTCTCGTCTCCTGTTCACTTCGTTGCTTCGATCCTGTTGTTGGCACAGAGCTCCAAGCGTCGATCGATTGAGGTTTGCGGATAGCTTAGCTCCTTGTGAAAGCGGCTGCAGATGCGAGCTCTGCCCATTTGTCTCTCTCGCTTCGTCGTCCTCTGTTGTGCACGACCCAAAAACGAAAAATCTGACTCGTTCGCGCGCCGGCCGGCCTCCTTCGCGTTCGCGCAACAACAACAGGTCACTGCCGGCCGTCACGACGTACGTACGCCAATGCGCTGACGCCTGCGCGTACAACGCCAAAGCGGCGCACCATATCACGATCGGCGCGTAGGTAGCCTAGCTGTCTGCCATTAGGGGATCAGCATGTCGTCGTCGAAGCGGTGGACGTCCGCGTCCGGCACGGAGCTGGCGGGCCGGTCGGCGCCGCTCCCCGCCGGCGCGCTCTCCCCCGGCCGCCACACCGCCCGGCGCTCCGTGTCCCGGACCGACTCTGGCCTGGCCGCCGCCTCCGTCGCCCGCAGCCTCTGGCCGTCCTCGTCCGGCGACACCAAGACCGGCAGCAAGAAGGCCCCGCGCCCGCCGTCGCCCTTGTCTTCCTCCGCGTCACCGACGTCGTCCTCGTCGTCGTCCGTGGCGACCCTCGCAGCCCTCCTCGCCAAAGATGAAGCCGCCGCTGGGACGCAGGCGCTCTCCAGGCAGCGCAGCTGCACCGAGCTGCCGCGCTTCGCCGACGCGGACGCCGAGGCGAGGAAGATCGGCAGGTCGTCCGGCGGCAAGGGCGGCCACGCGTTCGGCCGCTCGATGCGGCTCCTCCCGTCGACCAAGCCCGCCGGCGTCACACTCACCCCGGGCCGCGTCGCGCCGTCCGACCTCCGCCGGCTCTCCGCCGCCGGCGCCGGCGCCGGCGCGTCCCTCGACGCCGCCGCAGACGCCGCGAGCTCCGGGTCGGAGTGCAGCGACGCCTCGAGAGGCTCGACCCCGAGGGGGACGACCGTCTCCAAACCGCACACGTCGCTGCTGCCGCGCACGAGCTCCGTCCGCCTGCTCGGCTCCAGCGCCACGCAGTGGGCGCTCTCGCCGGGCCGGCGCAGCGGCTCGCCGCTCAGGACGCCGACCACGACGACGGCGCTGGCCACGGTGCCGGAGTCGACGTCGGTCACCAAGGGCGCCAGCAACAAGAAAAGCCTGATCAGCCTCGGGTGGGGCCACCTCTTCAACCGCCGGAAGCACGCCACCGACGACGCGTCCCTCGCCGCCGCCGCGGCCACGCTGCTGTCCTCCTCGCCGGTGGTGGGGTCCGCACGGAACGGCGGGGAGGCTGGGCATCAGATGAAGATGGCGCACTGCCGGGTCTTGCAGTGGCGCTTCGCCAACGCCAGGGCGGAGGCCGTGCGCAAGCTGAAGATGGCCGGCGCCGAGGTGGAGCTGATGGGTGTGTGGGCGAGCGTGTCGGAGCTGAGGGGGAAGGTGGCGAGGAAGCTGGTGCAGCTCGAAAAGGAGAAGCTCAAGATCAAGCTCAATGCCGTGCTCTCATCCCAGGTTCGTTCATCTCTTTTATACCAAGTGCACCGCTGCACGTTGTAAGTGTCTCTATTATGTGTGCGATCTTGCACGATCGTGGGCCTCGTGGCTCTACTTCAGTATCTTATTTTTCTTCTGATGGATGATTCACCAGATGAAAGGTTTGGAGAGCTGGGAGCAGATGGAGAGCAGGCATGCCTCTGCCCTGGCGTCCACCGTAGGTTGTGCACAGACAGCCGTTTGCAGGGTTCCTCTGACCAATGGCGCCAAGGTACTAATTATTTTTCGATTCAATGCTTGCACATTACATTTGATTGATGAATCTGCTTGTCTAGCCCGTCTTATAACGTCACAAATAACATTAATGGAGTATGTACTAATGACGACTCAACTGTCACTCACAGGTGTCCCTGCCGTCATTGGAGTCCACTCTACAACATGTGCTCGAGCTCGCGGTGACCACCAAGACAACAACGCGACCGTTCAGTCCTATGGTACTTAATTTCTACAAGAATGTGAACTTAAACTCGAGGTTTGCTTGTGAACTCCATGTGTACGTACAGATTTTACTGACCCTTTGAGCTTTGTTTATGACCCCAGGCACAGGAGACGGCCTTGGTAGTCTCGGAGCTGGTGCGTGTCGCAAGGGAAGAGCAGGCTCTGTTGCAAGAATGCCTCGAGCTGCTTAGCCGGTTCTCTTCGCTTCAGGTACGTACAGCGCATATATATAGATTATTCTTTCGTTGAATGCCGCCCTGCGCCTATTTTTGATAGCATCTCTCGATCAATTCTTATAGACATATGTTGGTTTTTAATACGCAGGTCGAGGAACAGAGCTTGCGTTGCCATATGGTTCAGTCATCGTCAGCACGCGTTTACTAGTGTGACCATGAAATTTTAGGATCTACTCGAAATGTGCTGTAGACTTATATCCGCCCTCTACATCTGAGGATATGCACGACAGTGTTCTGTAGATTTTCCATAGACCATGTTAGTATCATAGTGGTATATGCTACATCCCCAAGTTTTGTGCAAAGTAGCTACGGGTGACTATACAAAGCTTACAGCATATTTGATGCAAATGAAATAAAGTACTCACAATAATATGCTGACATGACAACCTGTTACAAAATAATAATAAAATAGTAGCGTTTGGAAATGTTGTAGTACAAAAAATTAAATAATAAAATAATAATGTGGAATGTAAAAATATATTATGTAGTATGAGAATGGTTATATCTACTGGCTGTCCCATCGAAAATACAAGAGGGTGGTTGTTCAGTGGGTGTGCCCAATATTGATTAAAGATAATCTATTAACACCGAACTCACAATAATAAACTTTCAACATCTAATTGTCATGCTTTGGCACTGAAATTTTGAACACGTTATTAATTTATTAGTATTAGTTTTACAAAATGGAGTCTTGAACTCATAATCAACATTATTACACAACTCAAACTTTGAATCAAGAATCACTAGATTTTTCTTCTTGCACCTAGATATTGACAAAGAAAGAACTTATTTATTTTATTTTTGAAATGGACAAAGAACAAATTTACGGCCACAGAGAGATTGTGCGCTAGGGGGGATGGGGTAGGCCTATAATGGCCACCACCGCCACCGGTCCTATGCGACAAGGAGGGGGGAGGTTCTTTACCTCCGCACAACATTGTCTAGAGTTTGGAGGTATGATAAAGTATTGTTTAAGTGGCTACAAAGTTTTCCTTCTTTTGACGATGGAGATACGGCTGCAACAACAGAGATTGATCGACGTCATAGGATTTTAGAGGTTCTGACCTAGATGATAGAGTTCTATTTGTGTTTAGGTGTTTTAGGCTGTTTTGTTTTGTAGCAGCTCACCTTAGTGTTTGACATGTAAAGGCTAAATGTACCTCAGTTGTGCAGAGGCCGAAACGTTATTTCACCTCGAAATAAACGTTTCCTTTATCTAAAACATGGACAACAAAAGCGAGGGGCGAGTGAGATAAGAGGCATACCTGCGACAATAAAAGGCTTTAAATACACATAAAAGAAAAGGTTTCATTATCTAATACTTGTTTGTGCATCATCAGTTAGCAAATAAGCTCATTTATTAGATAGGTGTAGTAGAATTTACTACTTGTGATAAAATAGATTGTATGACACTGAGTTTTATTGTTTGCATTATCAGTCTCTTATTATCTATGTGTTCCTTGACTTGCTAAAAGTGTCAGCCAGCATGACGGAAAAAGAAAAAAAGTTTGTTTTACTCCTTGAACCATTTTCACACCTAATAAAAATCGTGGTGCAAATCACTCCCCCAAATAAATTTTAAACTCAAAATGTGCATGATCTTGACATAACAAAATATGTTATGATAATTATATTATATTATATATTGCATCTATAAATTAAAATTTAAACTGCATTTATAAAATAAATATGGGTCGATATCATCCTAAA
This sequence comes from Eragrostis nindensis, assembly GCA_012490785.1. Lineage (NCBI taxonomy): Eukaryota > Viridiplantae > Streptophyta > Magnoliopsida > Poales > Poaceae > Eragrostis > Eragrostis nindensis. The sequence goes on along the minus strand of JAAXCT010001641.1, from coordinate 5,702 downwards.
ATTTTGTGCTACAAATTCAAGTTGTACGTTGAGAAACAAAAAAGTTAGAAATCATAAAAGAGGGTACTTGAATTGTTTGAGAGATTAAATGGATCCAAAATTTTGTTTCCAACTTGTTTTTTTTTTAAGAATATGTCTCTGCCATTCTAAATCCCTCCAATATTCTTTCTGAATGATGACATGACAACCAGTTACAAAATAATTATAGTTCTGACTATGTATCTAGATATATATAGTTAGAACTACAATTATTTTGAAACACAGGTAGTACAATGAACGGTTTTTTTTTTTGAGATTACACAGTACAACTCAGACACTCACAACGCACGCACACTCACCCCTATGAACACACGTACGCAAACCCTACCCCTATGAGCATCTTCGAAGACTGAGCCGGCAAATCTAGAGATACGAAGTCACCACTGGCGCCTCGCTGTCGATGGGAGCGTCGCCTACCACTGAAAGCACAAATGCCGTTAAATCCTTGAAAATTCGCTCCCACGGGGAGTCGAACCCAGGACCTGAGAGGTGTTACTCGGATGTCTTAACCACTAGGCCAAGACCTCTTTCACAGTACAATGAACGGTTGGATAGTTGCAAAAGCAGACCAAAAGGAAAGATGGTTGGACCTGCGGCCCAAATTCTAATTCCTGATGTTGGGCCGAGAGATGGCACCACCACCCGGCTGCAGCGGACGGATCCTTTTCCTTCTTGCTCTCCGTGTCTCCTCCGTCCCGTTCGAGAATCGAATCGGAGACTCCGGACTCCCGAGGCGGCGGCGCTCTAGAGACTTCCTTCTTGCCCCCGTTCCTGCTGCGCTACGAAAGAACTCGGCACCTCGAGAATCGAATCATGGATGGGGGAGGCAGCAACACGCCTTTCTCCGGCGCCACGACCCTCGCCACCACCGCACCTTCGACTGCGGTACGCCTGTTCTTTGCGCTCTCTGGTCCCATCTCCATCCCCACGCTGTCGGGTTGTCGCCTCGTTCGATTAGTTTGCTGGATGTGCAGTCCGCAGATATTAGAAGTGAAACTGTATTCTTTTATGATCCGCTGTTGTGGTGTTGTGTGGCTCGCTGCTGTTGCTTGTTCCATAAACAGGAACGGAAGTTGAGGAATGAAAGATGCACTCTTGGTCCCGTTCGAGTTGAATCTGGTTAATCAATAAAATAAAATAAAATTGCATGCCCTGTGAAGCTTGAAGTTTGCATATCTGCTGGCTTTTTCGTTCCGTCTGATACTGTCTCTAGTTTTATTTGGCCACTCACTGATCGACAGCTGATTTTGCTAGCATTCAGAATGGGTTGCAGAAGGGGGACAAGGAGGCTGCTATTGATGCTGAGGTAGCACGGCTTAACAAGATGCCTGCTCATAGTTCATATGCGATACATCGCATGAAAGTGCTAAACAAACTGCGCCATTTGCTTTCTATCAAGGTGAAGTTTACTTTTCCTTTACTTTTTGTATGAGATATTATTACTGACCATTTTGGAGGATGCCTTTTACGGTAGACCTAAATGAATGCAAACAGTCCATTCTTTCCATCCGACGGTTTAGAACTTAGTCATGATTCCTTTTCGATCCATCGGTACTATAAGTATCATCCTGAAGTATCATAGGTATTATATGGGCGAACTTGTAAATTATTTGTTGTGTAATGTGAAAGTGCTAGTGTGAATCGTTTTTTTTTTTCCTTGTAACCTGTAGTACACACTTAGCCTAGCGTTTGCATCGGCTCCTGGCGGCGGCAACGCCCCTACTTGTCGTCATTAGCTGTCAACAAACGCCAACTAGATTAGGTTTAAGAGGAATTAACACTGGGGACCGAATTACGAACGCACATGCCAACAAATCAGTGAGGCTTTGTTCACGGATCCAATCGGAGCAACCGGGGGCAAGACGGAGAATGACGCTATCAACCAAAAATCGAGATGGAGAACAGGATCCGCCTGGCTAGGTGAGGAGCACGGGACTCCGGTGCAGCGCAGACGTGGATCCGCACGTTGGCAGGTGTCAGCTCTGGTGTTCATCACGAAGGAAGTCGATATTATGATCCATTTACGTGAAAGTAATCGTACCAATTTCTTTCCCTTCCTAATTACCCGTAATGGCTTATCAGTTAAAGTAGAGACTAATGACAATATTATCCATTAAATGGACGGTTAGATTACATCCATGATACCTTTTATCCGCTAGTATCATGGTCTACCATGAAAGTGCTCTTTTGGAGATTTGTGCTGTATGATCCTCCTTCTGTTTATCGACTGCATAGTAGTAGTATGTTCCACTGTCCTGCTAATTTGTCCATTTCAGCAATATACCACATATTTTGTAGCACAATTAAAACTTCACCAATACTGCTGCTAGTATTTTTGGAAGTGAAATATGTTTTTTTAACCCGTAATCTAGACTACATAAAAAATGTCGCTGGGCTTTTGCTTCAGAATGTTTAGTCCCAGAGCCAGAAACAAGTTCATTTGACATTGGATCTAAACTCCTATATATGCAAGTGCATCATACCCTTTTTTTTCGCTTTGCTTAAACAAACCCATTTGTCACTGCAAAAGATGTAGTGTTTTGTACTATATATGGTCTTTCAATATATCAAAGTGTTACTTCATCGTAAACACTTGTCCTCTCACAAATATGTTAAGAAACCCATGGACGTAATGGGGAATGAGCAATGTAATTAGATTCATGTCAGTCGGGTGGCAAGCTTCTGATACCCTTGTGTAAATTTAGGAATTTAGTATTACCCTGACTGATTTAAAGATTTGATAACACTTTGTTGTCTATAGAGGGCATTTTTTTGTGTATAAGGGAAGTGAGGACATGATAAAAGAAATGTTGGCTAAGCCACTTGGTGACGGAAGCTTCATATATTTTCCTTAGTTTTCTTTATTTTTTGCCCCCTATGTTTTAGATTGCTAAATAGTAGATCATTCATATTTAGTAGTCAAGTTGAGAGATGAGCACGTTTGTACACCAAGCTATTCATGATTATGGTGAAGGCTTTATGTATGTTGTGAGCCTAAATGGGGGCGGGAGGGGATCAGCCTAATGTTATGGGATATGGGTTTGGGGAAATCTGGTTTCTTTTACTCATTTTCAGTACGAGTAATATAATCGTGGATATCTGGTTTCCTTATATTCCGAATTCGCAAAACCACTCCCAACTTTTTTGTAGAAAAACTCAAGATACACTTACCAAACATTATTATAAGTTAGATTGCTTTTATTAAAACAGCATAAAATCTCCTTTTCTGATCCTAGCATCTGACCCATCACTTGAACCCTAATTTGGATAAAATTTTATTTATGTTCTTTGATTATTTATCAAGTGTCTACCTAATCTTTTGAATTTTTATGTTCTACAAGCAGAGAACCACGTCTCAAGATGAGGAACTTGAACTTCTATTTGCAAGCCTTTCAATCTGATCTCTATAAGTCGATAATTTAACCCTGCTAGGTAAGCTACTACTCCTCTGTTACCGCGATTTTTCATTTCAGCCTTGTAGTATATGGACTGCAGTTGGTTTGATTTAAGGAAGTTTTTGTTTCTCAATTTCCATACACTTTATTAAGTTATCCGCTTGTGGCATTCCAATAGCTTCATGTTTCTCAATTCTACTTGACAATACCATGTTTACCTTCTTCAGTTACCTGCAGGTGAGCGCACTGTTCCGACAGTTCTCCGCTCGTGGCATTCCAGTAGCTCCATGTTCACGGAGATTCCTTGATGTTCGTGTAGCAAAACTGGTCTGTAACTTGCATGTTCTGTTCTTCTTGACCTGTATAAAATGTAGTGGTGAAATTATGCTGTCGACTTGTAATCAGTTGTATCCAAATGGACGCTTGTACAATAACTGTGTTCATGACGAGTTCAGTTTCCAATTAATAATCGTGGGGTTTGTCCTTGTATCATTGAGTTCGCCTTTTCAGTTTTTTTGTTGTAGAGCATTTATATTGCCATAGTTAGGATGATTCATTTTTATTGTGGAATCATACCTTTTCGTGAGAAAAGGCATTTAGTGTCCGTGCAGTTTTCTGTTTCTTTTTATTGGTAAAAAAGAGTCTATAAATTATCTCAGCGTGGGGTTTATTTTCATCCTTATCGGGCACTGGTGGACCTCCTTTAGAGTGTGTCCGTGCCTTTTACAATTTGTACAAGTAAATAGAACCAAAATCATGTCTTTTAGAGTGTACAAGCAGAGAAATTAAGACAAAAAATCACAGATTTCATCATCTTTGTTTTAAAAAAGTTCTTAACTGTGTGAATTTTCATACCACCTCGCATGTTTGAATGCCTGGGCAACAAATTCTGTGTCCGCGACTGTTATCGGGTGAACTTCCATGGGTTCTCCCAATGTGAACCGATGGTTTGACAATTGCAGAGTGTGAGGAAGATCCATTGCACAGCTTCCGAATGCTTGCGCAAACTTGACGAGCTCCATTACTACAGTATGCTAACAGTCCACGTCCAACAGACACGTCGTCGAAGTCAGCTGGCATCACAGGTCACCACATGGCTGGCATCACAGGTCACCACATGACGGCATTAGTACCTAACCGATGGGTTGTGTGATGTTGATTTACACCCCCTCTTCGTTCCGGTGAAGCTGATTCTGCGGGCGTTCAGGGAGCCACACAACAAGGACGACCTGAAAGGGAAGGTTGTGCTCATCACCGGCGCATCCTCCGGCATCGGCAAGGTTAGTACTGTCACTCTCATCATATTCGATCGTATGCATACACAAAGTGATGGTAGGGACGAGTTTAATTGGCAGCGCGCGCCATTGAAGGTGCTGGTGCTGCTGATTGGCTAGAACGATGGGGAGGTCACCATGACAGCCAAATGTTACACCAGAAAAGAGTCCAACCCATATTCACTGCAGACTCACTATTGAGACGGCAAATAAGGGGCTGTTCGTTTCCTTTCTTCTAAATTTTAGATCTGTCACATCGAAAAGAATCTTCACATTTAGAAATATTTTGATTAGTTTAATGACAAAACCTTTTTGACAGATGAGTGCTAATTTACGAGACGAATCTAATGAGCTAACTAATATTAATTTTCTTATCTTTTGCTACAGTTGATGCTAACGTAACATCTTCTAATTGCCGCTTAATTACCCTCGTTAGATTCGCTCGTGAATTAGACATGGCAGTTTGCTTTTGTTGTTTATCAAATTGATGTTAAAAAATATAGCATCTTAATATCTTTATATCAATTGATGTTCAACATGGCAGTTTGGCTTTTTTGTTCTGTTATGCGCAACTAATAACTGATCTTTTTTTATGCAGGAACCTCGCGGTTTCGTACTGTAGTTATTTATTGGAGCCGCTGAAAATGTTGTGTTGGCAGCATGAATGCATGAACTTCGCTCAGTTGATTTCTAAATTATATGTACTTAATATATTTGCTGGTGTTGGAATGTTATTGGAGCCACTGAAATGATGCCTGTTGGGTGATGCAAAATGACGTATGCCTTTGTTTGGCCATGCCTGGTTTCAAAATGAAGTATGTACCTATGAAATATTACCCATGAAGTTGGTGGGATGTTCATAATTTGTTAGTTTAGATTTTTCTCGATTTTTGCTGAATTTTCGAAATCATTTTTCGATTTTTTTAATATTGGGGGTCATTTTTTGATTATCCTGTATATTTGACCGTCGTTTTCTGTTTTCCTGAATTTGGAG
>JAAXCT010001640.1:0-143449 GCA_012490785.1 Eragrostis nindensis | reverse complement strand
TGCGGAAGACGGCCCTCCAGAGCTTGTGTTTATTCATGGAGGCCATACAAGCAAGGTCACTGATTTCTCCTGGAACTCGTGTGAGGATTGGGTTACTGCTAGCGTATGCTGAGGACAACATCCTTCAAATATGGCAGATGGCAGAGAACATCTATCATGACGAAGATGATCTGCCAATAAGCGATGAGCCAGTGAAGGCTTCTTGAGTTGTGGCATTAGGAATCGAATCTTACCTATGGACAATATATGTTTCTGAATTCCTCTTATTTGGAACTGCTGGCGAGTTATCAAACAAGAATTTTTATTGTGTCAACTATAGGTTCTCGTGATCAAAATATTTGGACAAGTTAGCTGTTCCTCAGATAGTTTATATGTTAGTCGAACCTGAAATGTGTTGTCTTACAATGCAGTTTGCCGTGGAGTTTAGGTATTGAACAGACATAATCTGCTATTTGCATTGACCGCCTACTAGTATGTATCGGTTACTGCAGCAATAATAATGTGGGATACCCTGAGATATCCCCTTATATGCGACCGTCGAGGAAGTCAGCCGCACATGGTGTAGTACAAAACCAACTTCGTTACGTACCGTAGTAAATTTTGTAAGTTCTCTCAAATTATGTTTAGAACAAAGACACTAAGCTAATCACATTTAGTACAAAAGCCCTAACTATGTAAACCACAGGACATGCTCAAGAGCGAACGAGACATAGAATACATAGTCATTTCATCAGAATAGTCATCGTCTGCTCATTATTCTCTGATCATTTTTAAGCAAAAATGAGTACTTTTGTACTCAGCAAGCCACACGGAATGGTAAGAAGTGCAAGATAACTCTGAAGTAATAGGCTATGCAAGCATCATAATTAATTAAGATCACTACATGATTCAACATTATATCTCAAGTAATGTAAATATAATTATCCACCATCATCATATCCATCATTACCAAAAGGAGTAAGTACTACCTTGCCATGAAACAGGAATCACCCATAAACATAGCTCCATTTACCGGAAACACTGTACATTCGAATGATTCAAATAGACTCTGCAGAGCTTGCCCAACTTTACCCACATAATATCAAAAACTCGGCCAAAGCCAAGATAACAAGATCCAAGCTACCTTCTCACTCCCGCAACATGCCCCGTACAACAAGGGGATCATCTTAACAATCTGTAGTTGTTTACAAGGTTCATACCGTGGCAGGCTGGCCAACAACCTACCCATGGAATATGTTGGGCAACATCCGACGGCCTATCCTGGCACGCCCGCAAAGTGAAAGCAGTAACTGAACCAAGTTCGAGTAATCGGTCCCATGGATGGGCGAAAATTATGTTCTTATCGTGGCTCAGTTGACTATTCCTCAAAAACGCTTCGGACATAGCCTTGTGATTCGCCACATAACCACTAAGGTACACGTACACGGAATCACTTTGGAACTCATGTCCTCGGCCCAAATCCATACTTCCACCATCATCCATGATATAATTGTGCCCTCAAATAATTCTTCAATATTAACATTAACCTCTAGTTGAAATCATATATCTAGTGATGAAAGCTCAATGTTGCATTCTCATAATATGGCCATTGTGGAAAGGATGGCTTTGCGAGACAAACACTAATTTAAAACTTTTACCACATTTTTCCCCATATGTGAACCAAGACTATTGTAGACTAATAAATGTTCCATAATGCACAAGAACGAAAGAATGTAGGTGATATATGATCAATCATCGGTGTGTGATTTGCCTTCGTTCCACTCCATAACTTCAAGATTCTGCCTCTCTCCTACACTAGCCCCCAATCGATCCGACTTCATTAGTATTACGATCTAGCGTCATTCGAGCAAGGAAAAGCAATAATGAATACCAAATCTAAAAAGAACTGAATGAAACTCCAAGACAATCTGGAATATTAAAATAGATATCTGAAAATCGTTTATGTGAAGCTACCATCAGAAAAATTGATAAGAGAGGTGATCTTCAGAATATGATGCATATGTATGTGTTGCACTGTGGCATTAGTAATGATCTGGTGTGGAAGCATGCACATCGTGTATTGTAGCATTTCTGAAAAAGCTTAGCTTCCCTAGTGTTAAAACCTGAAGATGGTATGGTTTACAGATTCTGAGTATGTATAACATGGTCCATGCAGAAAAATGTCTGTATATATAACACGAACATGTATCCAGCATAAAGATTCGGATTATTGTCTAAGAGTGTAGGCAAACAATGCACATTTTGGTTAATTAGACGTGTGCTCTGCTTGTGTTACTCTAATAACTGAAAGTAAGTGTTGTTCAGTTCAATGAACTAGCTCAACAGTGAAACTAGTACTAGCCAGTGCTCTAATAAAAGTGCCACTACTAATTGGTTGATTAGTGAAGTGTGCCATATTTTAAATGGCTAGGCATCCATACATATTTGGTGACTGTATGTAAGGATGACTGAAAAGAGGGCTATCTCTAATCTGAAGTATCAGAACTGCATACCAGCTAGAAGAATATTACTTTCAGGAATTCGATGGACTGATGTTTACCTAACTAGCATACAAGATACATCTACTGGCATATATGCATATGTGTCATGCTTGTGCAGAACTGGAATGCCGAATGAAATGACATATGCCTTGAATTGAATGTTAGCATCGGCTCTCAAACAGTTGCAAGTACTAATTCAGCTAAATCCATGCATGAGTATGCTTCAGTGTGTGATACTGGACCTAATCATGCGAGATGCAGAACATATTGTATTAGAGTGTGCAACTATATTGGTAAGACCACATCCCCCCAATGTTTTGCTCTGTTTTTATACAGTACGTACGTACTATGCTTTTTCTTAATCTTATGTACTGTCCCAACCAATGCTTTACTACTTTTACAAATGGCAAAGTTGCACTTGTCTGACTTCTCATGCCCTAAGATGCACCTAAGAAATATATTCTATTAAATCTGCAGCTACCTTGTTGTTTCTCAAGCCATGTAGAGAGAATACATGAGCTGCTAAAACGGCCACTAGTTTCGCCACCGGTGACGGCAGCAAACCTGAACATGGATTACTCAACGAACTGCAGCTGCTCTGTTTCCTTGTCAGTAGCTTAATCGTAGTTGAAACTTAGTTTTCTCTAAACACATATGCATGCAATGTTTTATCTTATTAGCTACCAGGCATCTGCTAACATATGTGTGAGGCCGAGAATGACAGTTAGAGGTGCTGCTATCCTACTACATCTCAGATTATATAGGGGTAAACGTATGAGCTTCATAGACAACCATCGACTGCGCCGGTGCTACCAACGACTTGGGTTTTTGGATTGTTCATCAAGCGGCGAGTTCTGCTTGATCCTAACCCACGGATGCCGAAGCAATCAAAAAGAACTGTGATAGTTGCTGATCTTACCACGGGATAGGTGACAAACGTGATGCAAAGAGAACCAATCCCCTGGAATCCTAGTTCTTGCTCTGCTATTGGGGAAAACAGGGAAGACGCATGGCTGTGTGTTGGGGCAAAAGATAAGAACGAGGTCGACTGGGTGGGGATGGAAGAAGAATGTTTTGTAGGAGCTATAGCAGTAAGGATGGAACTGCTAGAATATGGAGAAGAAAAATGCCTCACGGTTGTGCTATACCGTATCTCTTATATTTACCTATACAAAAACTAATCTATATATCTTATATAGATGCAACCCACTTAGTGTAGTTATTGCTATAAAGCTGCTCTCACGTTGAGCCACATCACCTGAAAACCTTCAGCCATCAGATCATAGTCTAAAGTATCAAATCCGTCAGATCATAGTCTTCCATGCACTCTTTCTTTACTTGGTGTAGTAATTGGCTACATAAAACTCCCGCCACTATGGTCCTATTTTATTTCCTGCCTCACCACTATTAGTAACCACCACCACCACGCTATAATCAAGATTTTACCCACTGATGGAATTAATCATCCACTAATTTCTCTCTGCTAAGTTACTTTGAGGACCATTTCCTATATAAAGGACCAAGTGTCCTCACAGTTCATGTAAACTTTTCAACATCTTTGAGAGTCACACCAAACACGATAGATGCTCTCGAGTCAAGTCCCAAAACCATATACACTCTTCTCAATGAGCATGTTCTGATTTTACTGCCGTGATTGGATTGTGGGTCTTTTCCTTGCTGATCAGTCGCAAGTACGTGTGTGACCGAGTGATTCGACGTATGTGATTTTCCCAGGACGAGGATGCCATCTCAAGGTATATTGATTGGGCTCACATATTCATATTCAATGCTTACTGACTAATTATGAAATTTAATATGATTAGGGTGTGCGATATAATAAGAGGTAAAAAGAAGAGCACAGGGGTTGCCAGAAGAAGCGAAACCTATGTAACACCCCAGCCCAGTACGGCTCCAGGCCCGTACGCCTGCAGTGCGGGCCCCACCTTACAGTAGCAGCTCTTACGCTTTCGTCCTCGCTTCGCGTAAAAGGGTTAACCCAGTTACTACTGCACCCTGGAGTGAGTATTTAAGCTGGTCTAGCTCCTGGTCGATTTCCAGTGTGAGACTAACCCGTGGTGCTACAGTACCGCGCAGCTACAGTGTTCCACGGCTACAGTGCCCGGGCGTTGCAGTAGCCTCGCTACAGTGCCCCAGTGCTACAGTACCACGGCCCAATGGGCCTGGCCCACGGGCCGAACAACTGGCCGATTCTATTTTCGGGCTTGAATTAACATCCCGGATGTTACATTCTCCCCCCCCCCCCCCCCCCCCTTAGAGCTCGACGTCCCGTCGAGCGACCAGCTTACCCCCTGACTCCACGAGTCATCCAGGGGACAGTAGACACAGGATCGTCCCTTCCTGGCCACGTCCAGCACGTGTCATGCCGTGTCCCGCCTAGCGGACCCACGCGCCATGCACACCGTGACGGCTCTGATTACCATTCCGGTATCAGAGCCGACTCTCGCGGTTTCACGGGCGCGTACGGGTCAGTTGAGAAGGGTACGGTCGCCGTACGGGCGCAGGGACGCAGGTGCGTACGCATGGCGCGTGTGCCCGACGGACTGGAACACGGCATGGTATGTACGCTGCTAACTGGACGTACGAGACGTATGCCAGTACTGGACGTACGGACGTGGCCAAGAGAGGCGATCCTGTACATCTGTCCCCTCGAGGTAAAACTGGTCCGCTGTACGTAGGGGGGGGGGGGGATTGTGACATCCTGGCTCAGCCCAAGAGGAATGTGGCCCAATAAAGGCCCGAACGAGCTGAGTGTTTGGATTACTGTAGCGCAGCTACTGTAGCTCATGAAACACTGTAGCGTCGGGAGGATAGTCCCATATCGCTCAGTGAGGTAGAGCAAGACCTGCTTAAAAGCCCGGCCAGAAAATACAGTAACAACCGGATTAACCTTTTTACGCGAAGCGAGGACGAAAGCGTAAGAGTTGTTGCTGTGAGGTGGGGTCGCTCAATGTGCGAGCTGTTCTGGAGCCGTATTTTCGGCCTGGGATGTTACAACCTATGAGGAATTTGATAATTGATTTCAGTTATATAGATTGTTCCTCCCTGTACACTTTTCTTAACATCACAAGGAAATGAAATTACGTCAACTCAGTTTACTCAACCAGAGAAGTTAATCAACACAACCAATATTGGATAGTTTACCAAATTCATTCCACTACTTTCTTTCCTAAGCATCTCGGCAATTCTCTCTCGATAGTAAATAGGAACATAAATGTGTGCCACAACGTCTAGAGTCAGGTAACACTAACATGAAAATTTGTCAACATACACCTGTTTGTTTATGGTGCAAAATGATTCAAAATTTTTCATCTTTCTGAGAGTCAATTCAAACACCATATTTATCTTTCTATCAGTAAAAATGTGGATTCCCATTGATCATTCAATCTAACTTATTCAAGCCAGCCAATCTCTTTAATTTCCTTTTTATGCAATTATGCTCATTGTTCATTGTTCCGCAGCAACACCTGGGGTTTTCACCTAGTTATCTTAGTTATTGTGATTACTAGTGTGTTTAGATTAGATGGCTAAACATGTGTCCCAACTGCATCAATGCCACGAAATGATCATTTGCAGGGATGCAGTACATGTGAATGATCACTGCAAATTTAATTGCAATAAAATCGAAAATGATGCAAATGGTATTTAAAAGAAAAGCATTTCTCAGCTGCAAGGTAATCAGAGAAGTCAAATAAATTCTAGGAAACCTGAGAAATATATGCACACATGCTGAGATAAATTCAGAACACTGCATGTTATGCATTAGCATGTTGGTTCAAAGTATTTCACAAATATTTTTCTCGAAATTTTAAAATTGGGTCTGTTACAAATAATTGGATTTATTGCCACGCATTTACCAAGCAACGGAACGGAGGAATGGGGACGATGACTCGATTCGATTGGCCTTCTGCGGACTCGACGGGGCAGGGTAGGGCTGGTTTATGTGCACTTGATATATCCCCTTAAAACATTTAGTTAAAAAGATTTGCTTTGGGATGTGTGCTGGTTTTTGGGAAATAGCTTCACCGGAGAACTTCTCAAAGACTATAATAACAGTACCGTGTCACTGCAACCAACTTCTGAAAAGAAACCAAGATGAAGACAAATCTGAATTCGAAATCAATAACAAATTGCCCAAATAATAATTTCTGCAGAAAGAGCATCTGGAAGGAGAATTTTGGAGAATCTTTCCATGATTTTGGAAATTCTGGAAGTGTCTCTTAAAATTCAGAGAACTCTATGAAAATCCTGCTGTTCCTCGAATTTTAATTCAAATTCTGTTGCTCAAAACTACCTGGACCCAAAATAGAAGTTGGAGCTAGATATTTTTCATATGCTACCAGAATTTCGCATAAATATTTGGGATGTCTGTAAGTTCCCCTTTTAATTCACAAAATCTGACAGCAGGAAATCCAATTCCTCCAAATTGGGACAGATTTGATCTTTGTGAAGCAACTCCAAGTTTTTCAATGCAGATGCCCCCTTTTCAAAACTCCTGAGAAAACTAGAGATCAATTAGTGAGTTTTAAAATTTGTTTCAGGATTTTTGAACAATGTTTAGGTATTTTAATAAGTGCCTAAACTTTCAAAAGTGTCCAACTTTGACCAGCTGCAGTTTGCAATATATTCAAAATCTTGATGTGCATATTACACCATCGTGTTTAGCATATCTGTATCTATCACCTGACCGATTTTCGTGAATTTAGGAGCTTGTTTACTAATTTATTTAGTGTGCACAAGTTCATGAAGATTCACAGTTTGAATAATTCGGTAAAAAGGAAAGATGCCGTGGGGCCCGCTCGTTAGCGTCGTCTCTCTCACTGAGCCCGCCCGGCGCCTTTACGCCATGTCGCCATCGACGTACGGGTCGACGTACGGCTCGTTGTGCCGCCCCGGCCCCGCCCCGACCAGCGCCGCGCCTCCAAAACGTGTCCGCTCCTCTCTCGGTCCCTCTCCCTCTCATTTCGCTCTCTCCCGCAGTCCCGCTGCTCCCTTGCTCAAACCTAGCACCTCCTGCCGCTTTCCGCGAGCTTGCCGTAGCGCCGCCGTGTTGGAGTACCTCCGGGTCGAGCTGCTGCGCAAGGAGCTGAGTTGCGACGTCGCGGACTTCTCCATGGCGGCCTTTGCGCTTGCCGTGGGGTGATGGAGCGTGAATCGACCCCGTCTTCCTCGCGCCCCGATCGCTATCCCTCCTCTCCGCCGCCGTCGAACCCCCTCGTCCCGGTGAGCTCGTCGACGTCTTCTTGCTCGCGCGAGCGCGCAACTCCCTTCTACTTCGTCCCCGCTCATCAATTCGCTGTTTATGCAGCTGACCTCGCCGGCGTTTCCCTTTTCCCCACCGCCGTCGAGCCACCACGGCCACCCCCCTCCGACGAACTCCAACATCCCGGCGTCCTCGTCGTTGACAAGCGCCACTCCGAGGTTTGCGCCAAAGTGGTGAAGTTGGTGCTCGCGCTATCTCCTCCCTAGCCCTCTTCTCTCGACCGGAACGCCGTCAATCCGCCGCTCGCCGCGCCGCTCCTCGTCGCCGAGCCCCTTCCGACCCTCGCCTTCGACGAGATCTCCTTCTCCGAGGCCCGCGCAACAGAGTTGAAGCTCCTAAGCCTGCCGTTTCACTCCCTCTCCGTCTGCCGTGGCCGGAACGGCCGGCATGCCGCCACCGCCGTGCGAGGTGCGCGGGGGCGCTTGGGATCTCCTGCGCCCCGGTCCCTGTGGACCCTTGTGTGGCCTGGATCTGGTTGGTCTCGGCAAGAAAAATCCTTTTTTCGAATTTGTTTAATCTCCAGAAAATATCAGGAAATTCCAAAATTCATATAAAATCGAAAATAAATGATAAAAATGCAAATACAATTTTTTTTGACTCCCTTTTCTCAGGCTTATCCAAAACAATTATCAAACTGTACAAAACCATTTATCGGTTTTCTGTAAAATTGCATAAGTGTCAAATATTGTTTAAATCATAATAAATTCTCTGTACATACATAAATCACTAATTCTTGCATGAAAGTAAAGTATCTAATCACACACTTACAGAACATTTTTACACTGTCAGATAATACTTAATTATTTTCTTATGATTTATTTAATCCGCTGTATTGTTTAAATTGTTAAAAATAATCCTTAATTCGATAAATCATGAAACTTCACAGTAATTTAATTCTAGTGGTCCTTGACTCCAAAAAATGCCACTGGACATAAAATAATTCTTTCAACGAGGTAGGGTGGGGCTGGTTAGAGCTTTGTGGTACCTTATAGTCTGTCTAGTGTAGATGGAAATGTGACTTCGAGATATGATCATGGCGTTTAAATTGGAAATGTGACTTCAAAATCATGTTAATTTAATTAACCTACTTTAATATTAATTGCATCATGTTATTGCATCTAACATGCATTATTTCCTTGTCATGGCGTATAGTGACCCAGGAGACTCCGGAGCCCCTGAACTTCCAGGCCGGGGCAGGCACAGGAGGATCAGCAGACTGACACCACCGCTGACTTTGCTAGTACCTTACCTGAGCCAGACAAGCCCCGGTGCATACTATCCTATGTTTTAGATTTTCTTTTATCACTATGTGTGGAGTCTAGTTTGTTTGTGCACTAGGTTTATAGGAGTTGATTGGAACCAGAGAACTGCATTAGAATTACCCTTCCTAATTACCCTTGATATCCCTGTTAGTAGTAGGTTGGTCCTTTGTCGATTGTTAGCGCGCTGCTATGCTTAGTTGCAAGTGATCGGTAGAAGTCGAGTGGTAGGTCTCACTCGCGAGATAGGACCATTGCACCCTGGTTTGTACTACAAGAATTATAGGTTGTTGGAGACCGGACCTGGATTGTTTGTGTAGGATGGTTTGCGAAGGCTAGGCCTTCACGGTGGTAGCCCCGTCTGTGTCGGTTAAGGACCATTCGTTTGTTGGCCCTGTTGAACAAGTTCGAACGTACTGATTCACATGCTGGTATTTATGGACCCAGTAAACTGATGTAGCCTGTGTTGCCCTGGATGTCTGGTGGTAGCCTATGGTACAGTTGGGAGAGAACGGATCACCTCCCGAACGGGGCGTACGTCTGGGACGGGGACCGTATCGGGATTCAGGAAGAGTTGGATCCGGCTTGCTTTCGTGGTGCGCAGGTGAAAGGTTGCCATATGAGGTCTGTTCGCGGACGCATATGTCGTGTGGCCAGAATTTCTCCTACAGGATGTACATCGATGCCGCCGCTCTCGGATATGAGCACCCTTTGTTCACTGAGTCACCTCGTAGTGTGATTATGAATGATGATGATGATATATGCTCTACTGCTTATTTACTTACAGTTTTACTTGTATGTTGTACTTGGCTATAATTACTCAATTTAAGCTAAAACTTGAAAGTAAGGACCTACAGTAATTAGTGTTGTTTTTCGCAAGTTTGAGTCAGCCTGCCCTTGTAGCCTTTGCATACTAGGAGTCGGCTGTAGATGGCCATGTTGACGGGTAAGTCTTGTCGAGTATTAGTTGCTCAGGATTTGGCTCTTTAATATTTTTTGCAGGTAGTACCTTCATCCCTGACTCTTCTGGTGGAGGCGGCCAGTGGGATGGACAGCCTCCTGTGGGTTAGACCGTCCACTGGGAGCCTGAGGAGTGATCTACTGTGGAGTTCGCATCATCGGGCTTGTGATGCGGATTTGTGTATCGTGAGAGCGTAGTCGCTTCGTGTATCGTGTTTCTGGACTTGTACTTGTATCGTTGTTGGACTTCCGCTGTGCGATTCGATGTTCTAATTTGGACCTAATGTAATAACTTAAAGACTTAATTGTGCTATTTATGTGATGTACTATCTATGTCTGTTCATCAGCACCTCCGACTCGATCCTATGAAAAGCGGTAACGCTTCAATTGTGGTCTTCTGGTATAGCTTCAGAGAACCAGAATATCCAAACAGGACCTATTAATGCCCTATTTGGATACAAGTATATTTGTGGATCTGATGAATAGTATGGTTTCTTGAAAACAGGTTGGTATTAGAAACGCCATAAAAGCAAAATTTTTAGTTTGCAAAAAGTATTAAAATGAATACCATGATAGTTTGGTTGGAGTTTTAAAAGAAAGGAAAGAAAAAAAGCCTCACTTCATCCTGAGTGTTCATCATGCGTGTGGTACTTTTGCGTTATGCATGTACTACCATGTTAATTAGTTATTACTTATTCGGGCACGTTATCCATGGCATATTCTCATGAACTAGTCGAGCTAAAACTCCAATGCTACTTTAGGACATTCCTAAATGGATCATCAATGTACCCAACAGAACTTTATATCGCCTTGCAAGCATCAGACCTTATGCACAGCGTTATTCAATTGTTTTTTTTGTATAATGGTTAATTGGCCTAATATTTGGTTTAATACTAGGACTTGTTTGGATGTAATAAATATTGTAATATGGAACCCAGAGTATGCTACAACTATAGCTGTTTGGAATTCATGATCTCTGTGTGATTCTAATTTCAAAGAAAATTGTGAGATTGCCATCTTGCAGTTGGGCAGAGGTTTCATTATGTAGGTAAAAGTATCTAATCTAAAAAGTTCTAATAATGGTGAGGGGACAAGTTGCAAGACGCAGTAAAAGATTGGATGAGACTTCCCTTTCCTCTGAAAGTTTTTTTTTTAAAAAAAAAAGAGAGATAGGACATTTCTGTATAAGTGTACGAAACCAGTGGACAAGTTCTGCACATGAAACATGGGTATGATTAATTCATCCGCAGAACAATGCATGCTTGTTAAAGTCAACTATACAACTTCACTCAATCACCTTCCAAGAATATCCTGAGGCCTTGTACAAAATCAATTACAGGGGTAAAATGGTCTCTTTGCTCAGTCGTCATCCACATATACTGTTTCTTGCTTGAAGAGGCCGCCGAACACTGGCCTCACTTCCGGCTTGGTATCCGGCTGCGTCGGTTGTGGCTT
Source organism: Eragrostis nindensis (assembly GCA_012490785.1). Lineage (NCBI taxonomy): Eukaryota > Viridiplantae > Streptophyta > Magnoliopsida > Poales > Poaceae > Eragrostis > Eragrostis nindensis. The sequence continues at coordinate 132,014 of JAAXCT010001640.1, read as the reverse complement.
CACCTTCTGTGCCGCTGGCTTCACGACGGCCCTCTTGGGTGCCAGTTTCTTTGCCTTTGCCTGGCCGCGTACCGTGGCGATCTGTGCCTTCGGTTCCTTCTCAGTGGAATTCTGAGCGGTCGCTTCAGCAAGCCGTGCGCTGAACTTGTTCCAAGAGAAGTCCGTGCTAAGCTTGCCCAGGAAGTTCTCCAGAGAGGCTTGGGCCTCGTTCACCCCTCTTGCAGCCGCATCTTCTGAGGGTGCTTTCTTTTCCTCGGCTTCACTGACAGATTCTTCGGCTTTACTAGCTCGCTGTGAAGCACGGGCTTCCTCTTCTGCCTGTGCTTTTGCAGCAGCTTCTTGGTACTCCTTTCTTCTGATGTCTTCAGGGATAGCTCTGAAGAGTGCGCATGCAAAGCATTGCAGCAAAAAAGTAAGTGATGCATCATATTGAAGTGCTGAAGCTTTACAAATTCACTTGATTCAAATATGTATGTATGTTGGTATAGTTTGTGCATTTTTTGCATATACTTCTCGAAAAAAAGTACAGGAGTCCATATTCGTTCTTTTTTCAATTTTCTGTGAGTATAAAATATGTGTACCATTTGAATTTTGTTTTCAATTGGTTTGCATGTGTCAGGATATTGGCACATAGCATTGAAAATATGATTGTTGAAAGGAACAGGACATCAAGAGTAAAGTGTAGATCTAAAAATACATTTAATTCGCATGCATCTGAAAGTAGACTGTTACTTGGTGCAGAAGCCCAGGTGCAGAATGACTTTTTTCATAACAAGAAAGATTGCCATTTAGGAGTCCCTCGTGCAATTCCTTATGAAAGATATAGTCTTGAATCCACAATGAATTAATGAAGCCAAGAATAGTTGGACTATAGTTCCCCTGATATTCAATTATCCAATCCCCATTCCAATAGCATTTTATATTCATCATTTCTGTACTACAGGATAGAAGAAGTTCTATCCACAGCAAGACTAAGGTTACATATCACTGAAGTAAAATTGGTGTCTAATACTCACATGAAAGCCTCTGCTACGGGCTTGGATGTTGCTGATGAGCTAGTTGAAACTTCAACAACCTAGAAAGTAGCAAAATTATTATCAATATAGGCGGAGAATGAGTGAAATATTATATTATCAATATCTAAAGCCTGTTGAGAATTGTTATTCTATTAGAGTAAAGAACTCCAAAGGCCCTTGTCCCTTTTATTCTATTAGATTATGACAATGTATGCCAATGGCAGCAGATAAAAGCACATTCCTTCTAGTTCCAGAAGCTATATTCTAAGCATGTTCTACTTTTAAGATGGTTTCACAATTTCGAGCCTGACACTACTTTCATCCAGTAAGAAGGGGATTATAATCTGTCCCAACTTCAACTTGCAATATTTCTCTATCTTCTGAGATAATATTTTCGGAACTGAGGACTGCTTTGCCCCACGTCAATGCATCTGTCGTAGTATGCCCACATTGAGTAACCAGAAAGTACCGCAACTGATCAATAAGATGCTACAGTTGGGCTCACTGAATCTGAATGTGTAAATGGACTGAATATCAATGTATGTATGAATACTCTATAACCGAATTATGAGTGGCAGCAATCTAATCTTTGCGAATTGTGAAACCTTCATGTTCTGCTACACAAACCATTCTACTACTGCTTCCCGTTAAAATGTGGGGAAAAACTAATTTGAATTCTCTGCTAGTGAGGTCATGCAAGACTATATACCTTGTTCTCCGCAACTGACACATTGGAGAAGACATCGGCCACAAGGGTAGCAATCTGCGACTTGGATACCTACAAGAAGACATAAATGCATGCATTATTGTGAGCAAAAACATGTACAGATCGACACAGACCTTCGCATTGGGTCGACAGGAAAGTTGAGGCTACATACCTTGCCTGACTCAGTTGTGGAAGTCGCGCCTGGTATGGATGATGTGCCCTCCTTTGCCACGACCAAAGGGTAAGAGCTCTCAGGACTGTAGTCATCGGTGAGCGACGCCTTGACTAGCGTGTACCTGACATCGGTCTCCACCACCTTGGCCAAGAGTCATCGAGCGACAGGGTCTGCACGCGCGAGAAGAGGTTCGAGAAGAAGGAGGTGAAGCCGTCGAGCACATTGCCGGTGGACGCGCCGGCGCCCTCGTCGTACACGACGACGACGTGCGCGACGCTGGCGAGTCCGCGGCCCGCACGACCCGGAGCGCGTCCTCGGCGGTGACGGCCCCGCCCTCGGGCCCCTGCTCGGCGGGGCCGACGGTGACGACCACCTTGGCGGCGGGCCCGATGGCCTTGGCGATCGCCTCGGGGTCGGCGAAGCCGGACTCGACGGCGTTGAGCCGGCGCGCCTCGGCGGGGAGATGAGCCGGTACGCGGCGGCGAGGCGCGCCAGCTCCTGCGCCGCGGCCAGGTCCGGGACGCCCGCGCGCACGGCGAAGCCCTGCGCAGCAGCGTCTGCGCGACGCGGACGCCGGCCTGGCCCGTGGCGCCCGCGACGAACACCGTCTGCGGGTCCTTGCGGCCCCGCCCGCCCGCGAAGATGGACCCGGCGCCCTGCGGCGACGGGAAGGCCGGTATCAGCGACGTCCCCTTCGACAGCTGCTTGCCGAAGCTGAAGTCCGCGAAGAGGCCGCCGCCGGGCCTCTTCTTGGCGGCGGCGGCGTCGTCATTGGCGCCGGAGTCCTTGCCGCCGGGCTTCCCGCCGACGCGGCAGAGGAACGTGGAGGCGCGGCGGCGGAGCGGGGAGGAGGAGAGCGGGCGGAAAGAGGGCGGGTTGGAGGTGAGCGCGGGAGCCATGGGGCAGCGCGGGCGTCAGGTGGTCGAACAGGTGGTGGGCACGGGGGCCGTGGGATGACGAGGGGGTGGAGATGGGAGCGTGGGGCGCGCGCATGGTTCTCTTCGGATTGGGGGATGTGGCGGGGGAGCCTATCGGAAGAGGCCATGTGGGTCGCCGTTTATCCTATCGTGGGCAGCCGCTGGCCGTGCGCTCCCGCCGCGTCCACGCCATCGGGCCCATGCCAAGCTTCGCGCCTCTCTCCCCTGTTTTCTTCTTCAGATATGGCATGGCAGTGTGCTCGTCCGATTTCACTTCAGCATACTACCGTTGAGAAAGCGGCAGACATCGAAAAGGTCCTAATCAACTTTCCCTTGTGTCATATATAGGGAAAAGAGCATCCTGCCAACCAACTTTTAGAAGATATACTGTATAACACTTGCTTGGTGGCTCATGTTAAACATTGCTAACCAAGAGGACCATTTAGCTAGACATCGAGTAATGCATAGAAGATAGGTCTTTGTGGTCTTCCACGATTTCCGTTGAGCTTTTGTCTCTCGCGAAGAGCTTTGAACCGCTGTTGCTCACCTTGTGTTTTGATCTTTGCACTATATTTTTACCAATCTTTGAATAGTAAATCATTCAAAAGTTTAAAACAATCCTATTCTTAAACCTACGCCCCAAATGTCTTCTAAGTCATACATTCGTTCAATAATGGAGATATTGATATACAACCTATAGAGTTGTGCCAAGCAAATCTCGAGCGAACTTAAATTATAAAGATTACAAGCAAAAGTGAGCATATGCGAACTGATTTTGGGCGTAACAGTTCAACTAGATTGATTGAAGTAGGTGGTGTCGCCATTGGATAGGTAATGCTACTATTATCTCTCTACGTAATGCCAAAAATGTTCATATTGTTTGAAAAGTTCTGCTTAATTTAGACTCATTTCTTTTCAACAATCTTTACTTGATAAATTATCAATCTTCAAAGAAAAAAACCATAATTAACATTTCTTTGATCTCTGAAGAGCTAAAAATACGAGATGGTTAGACAGGGCCTACCTTTATTTCCTGCAACGACGTGACTATATAAGTCCTTGAATATTTAGGAATACGAAGGTAATTCAATGTCGGGTGCACAAACATAATCCTAAGGTGGTGTAATACTTCCAATTTGTAATTTTACACTTGGTTGAAATGAAAGTCACCAGCAACATATTTTACATCGTCTTCAAACAATGAGCGCGTGTCTGTGGGTTTGTCATAATCCTTTTACATCAAAATATAATATATTACCAATGTTTTACTTTTTTTTTCTATCGCCATCTATTGAAACATACTTTAAATTTGATTTTTCAATAGTACTTTGATAATTTGAACTTCAAATTCCACTCGTAGACTAAAAAAAGACTTTAATAGGATGTATACCGCGCCAAATGGAAATGTTTGAGAAAGTAAAGTAAGTCATCATTTGCTTAGGGTGTGAAATGGACAAAGTGAATTGTTTGGAGAGCAAAATTGACTTTTTCCAAAAACAAAATATAGCACAATATAGTTGCTACAATATAATCCCTCCGCCCCAGAAATACTTGACGCTTTTGACTTTTAGACATCACGTTTAACCATCCGTCTTATTCAAATTTTTTTGTATAAATACTAAAACAGTCATGATGAACGTATCGTTAATGATAAAAAAATATAAATAAATAAATAATATTTGTATAAATTTTTTGAATAAGACGAATGATCAAAGATGATGTTTAAAAGTCAAAAACCTCAATTATTGTGGGACAGAGGGGGTATTAGTCAATCGAACTGGGCATACCATAGTTGAGTTTTAGTTATATATATATTCCTTCACTTTTTCCCGTTTCATCATGTTGTGCTACAACCACTCTCCTAGAGTCTACAACCACCATGCTGCCACAACAAAAAGTGGGATTTAACAATCTTCACTTCTAGTTTCTCTTCCTTTTCTTACTATACTCGTAAGGTTGGATATTGATAGTGTTGTTCACATTGTCACATACTAAAAATGAGAAGGTATGTTTAATGCTTTGAACTTTAGCCTTAGCTTTTTGACAATTCTTATTATCTTGTTCCATCTTCAAAGGCTATGGGCAAAAGTTTGGATGGCCTCTCACTTCTCAGCTTGAGCATCACCAACATGTACAGTTTGGATGAAGAAGACATCATTTCACTCTATCACTCATTGTAATCAGATGGAGGGGATATACTTGCGATTCATGCTTTCGCAAAAAAAAAAGTACTTGGCGATTCATGCGATTGACCACTGTAGGACTAGCTGTGCCACATCCAAGAGTATAGGCGATGTTCTCGACCTCAGAAGGGGATGAAACGAATTGCTGAGTCACCACAAGATCAGCAAATGTGCCACGTCATCAAAACCCACTTAAAAATCAAAATATATTTTATTTCCAGCAAACGTAATATCCAAGAACTCCCAGGGTCCTATTGATAAACCGACCATGGACAGGGTCCTTTCCGGAAACTCCCCGAGGCGGTGGTAGTGGCGGAGTCAGTGGGTGGGGGTGGGCTACAAATACCCCGGCCACGTGACGCCACCGGATGCAAACCTATTTATATTCTCTCCTTAATTCCCCATCTCTCTCGTCCGCCTCCTCCTCCCCCATCCCCTCCTCCACCGGCACAGCTCCGCCTCGCCCTCGCCTCCGGCCCCCGAAACCCTAACCCTATCCGCCGCCGTCGCCGTCGCCGCCGCCGCCATGGCGAGCAGCAACGTCTCCACCGTCTACATCTCCGTCATCGATGACGTCATCGCCAAGGTCCGCGAGGATTTCATCAGCTACGGGGTCGGCGACGCCGTACTCAATGAGCTCCAGGCTGTAAGTATCACCGGTTTTCTCGAGTTCCCGGTGCTCGCCCTCCCGAATTTCTGTTCGATTTCCGCGATTTTGACTGTTGCCTCTCGGATCCGGTCGGAAACCCTAGCTCTGGGAGATGAAGATGCTTCACTGCGGCGCAATCTCGGGGACCATCGACCGCTCCAAGTCTACCGCCGCCGCGTCCGCTGGAGGCGCCGCCGGCGCGACCCCGCCCGTGCACGACCTCAACGTGCCCTACGAGGCCACATCAGAGGAGTACGCCACCCCTACTGCTGACATGCTTTTCCCACCGGTGAGGCCAGCTCTGTCGATTTCCCTTCAAAATTCTCCTGATCTGTGTTGTTGGTTGGCAATGTTTTGATGTGATTGGTTGTATTTGGGTGCAGACACCGCTGCAGACTCCGATCCAGACTCCGCTGCCGGGGACGGATGCAGGGATGTACAACATACCCACAGGCCCTTCAGACTATGCCCCATCACCTATCAGTGATGTCAGAAACGGAATGGCGATGAATGGGGCCGAACCAAAGGCTGGCCGCCCAAGCCCTTACATGGTAGTGGATTTTGCTGTTTCAGTGTGGCGGCTTTTCCCATGTTATTGTTATCTGCTTGTGATGTTTGAAAGTTTTTGCAGCAACCGCCTTCTCCGTGGATGAATCAGAGGCCGCTTGGTGTTGATGTGAATGTCGGTACGTGCATGCTTACGTTACTGTTTGTTTGCCACGTGCCTCTTTCCGGCCAGACCATGCCTAATTGGGCAAGATGCATTTTTCATTTATTCAGCTTGGTGCATTATTAGTCAAGAAAGTTATAATTTGGACGATTGTTGTTGACGTGCAGCTTACGTAGAGGGCCGTGAGGATCCTGACAGGACAGCGCAGCCTCAACCATTAACTCAGGTTAGTATGCGACCTCAGTTCACTTACATTCCCAATGGTTGGGGATTACATAGTCTTGTTTGGTATATCAGTTTATTTTTTTAATTGTTGCTCCGTGACAATTTTGTCATCCAGATTACCATATATTGTCTATGTTGTAGTATTTGTAGAGGTGACATACGGGATTATATGTGTTGCATACTTCAGGTTTCTTGTATGATATTTATTATGCTTTCACGGTTCATTGTACTCTCTATTGATGCAAAAAGCACGACTTTGGTCGTCGTCTTGCATTTCAGTTACAATAGTTATTAATTGTAGCTATCTTTCATTTTGCAGTGTTATTTTTGTGGTTGTAGTCATTATTCTATCATTGGACTTGTTTACAAGTTTTGCAGTCAATTCAACTAGTTTAGAATTTTCTTCTCTAAGCACATTCGCTTCACACTAGATATGCAAACCTTTGCTTCTTGTAATGCTGCATGATGTCTGTTTAGAGGAAAACATATGAACTTCTACTTGTCCCCTTGTTTGTTTTGTTCTCTCTAGCTATGTTCTCTGTCCCCAGGAAAAAATGAAATTGATGTTATCTGATCTTAAATAGTAAGATGCTTAGCATGTCTTAGGCTTGAATCATGTGACGTAACTCATTTTTTGAGACGTAAGTGCTGCAAAATCTTCTAGGCATTAGCCGCATTGAAATGGTTTTAAACTTAGTTTCATGTATTAATTCAACGTTTGTACTATTTGTCTATAGTCCTGAATCTGCTATTTACACATAGTTTCAAATTTGATACATTTTTTTTGGGCAGAAATTTGGTACATTTGGTTTGTATGACTTTCTGATTTGGTACATCTAATTTTATAGGATTTTCTGATGATGTCCTCTGGAAAGCGCAAGAGGGATGAGTATCCGGGTCAGCTCCCTTCTGGTTCTTTCGTACCACAACAAGATGGAAGTGCTGATCAGATAGTGGAATTTGTTGTTTCAAAGGTAGCTATCCTCATTTTATTATTTTACATTACATATCCATGCTACTCCCTCCGTTTTTTAATATATGACGCCGTTGACTTTTTTCGTTACGTTGACCGTTCGTCTTATTCAAAATATTTGTGTAAATAGCTAAGTGTATAACTTAACCTTAAAGTGCTTTTGATGATGAATCCAATGATATTCATTTCACATTCGGAAAGTAATTATTTAAATCTATATTGTTGGTCAAAGTTCAACGAAAAAGTCAATGGCGTCATATAATTAAAAACGGATGGAGTATAACTTATATGCATATGTTATTGTGCTTCTTGGAGCTATTTATGCTTATTTTGTTAGCAGGGTTTGTTCTCTACCTTAGTTTCTGGACCTCATTTTTATTCGTCTAATTGAAAAAAACTAACCACCATTTTATCAAGTGCATGAGTAATGTAAATCAGTTTTGTATTAAATGTGATGTAAATTATCCTATGTACCTGAACCTTTTTGAGACTTCACCACTTAACCAAACTTGAGAATTTCAAATAAATGGACCTATGTCACACTGCATACATGATACATCTATAGTTCATTCTAAAGGCTACTAGCCTTGTTCTTGTGCTTTGGTATTTTCTTGTTTTATATGATGTAATAGCTACACGTTTGACTCGGCATATCTTTAGTTCACATAGAAATGATGTATGGTGTGGATATTGCGGTCATGTTTATGGTTGAGAAAGGATCTGTGCGCAAAGCCCCCCCTCTCTCTCTCTCTCTGGGGGGGAAGGTTGAAAAGACATAAGACTTGAATATTTGGTTCGTAGCCATACCTCGCCTAGGCAATTTCGATGAAATTTGGCTACTGTTTCTTTTATGGACATAACTATGTTGTTACTATTTCTTTAGCAGCTGATCCACTCGCCATGCATTCATAATGTCTGTCCACAATTTGGCATGACATTTATGGTTAACTGTGGCAACCAGATACAATCTAGGAATTACGAACCTGATATGAGAAGATATACAAATTAAAAATGGAGGGAGTACACCAGTGGGGTTCTTCTTTAGCTTAGCTGGTTTGTATGTCAGATTTACTAGTAAGACACAGGAGTGTCAACGATAAGTTCTAAGATTGGATTTATAAGTAAGACACAGGAGTGTCAATGATAAGTCCTAAGTTTGACCTGATGCAAAACCTGCCTACACTCAGTTATCCTGATTTCATTAGAACAGTAACTGATAATTCATAAAACCATTTCTTGTTCCTATATATAGAATTTTCAGCAGAAGTAACCAAATCATTCTATATAGGTGACATGTCAGCATCGCCATAGAAGATTTTGAATATGTGTAATGAACGATGCATTGTTATTCCATCTGTTTATGTACTAGATGTACTGTGATCGTCTATGAAAGTTTCACTTCTGCAAGTTATACTTAATTATACTTCATTTATTTTTGATGACGTTAGAACACCGCAGTTTGTACAATTCTGTACCAACCATTCTCATCAAAACAAATATGGAGGTACCCTTGGTATTCGACATATTGGTTTGTTTTCTTTTGTTGTCCTAATCTGTAATCTATCTTCAGGAAAATGCACAGCAACTTTGGAGTTCCATCGTCAACAAGCAAGAAGCATCAACCAAAACATCTTCGATCAAAGAGAGGACAGTCACTCCAGTTATTCCGCAATGTGATGGGGTTCAGGATGACTACAATGATGTATGATTATAGAATCTGTGGGTTTATTTGAAATTATTGAACATTTCTCACTTATTTGATGACTTGTTTCCAGCAATTTTTCTTTCCTGGGGTCCCAACTGAAGATTATAATAATAATACACCAGGAGAATCCGGTATATTTCATCAATCCGTACAATAGGTTTTGATGCTCCTGATTTTATCCATATTGCTTACCTTTTTTGGTTTTTGATATGTTAATCAGCGGAATATCGAGCTCCCACGCCTGCTGTTGCAACACCAAAACCAAGAAATGACGCTGCGGATGATGATGATGATGAACCTCCTCTCAATGAGGATGACGATGACGATGATGAGTTAGATGACCTTGAGCAGGGTGATGAGGAACCTAACACACAACATCTTGTACTTGCACAGTTTGATAAGGTAATCACACTAGATCTATTTGCTTTGTGGAGTATAGGTACCTCTTTGTTTTAGTCCATCTTGTCTTACCTTCTTCAATGGTTTACATAGGTGACAAGGACCAAGAATCGTTGGAAGTGCACTTTGAAGGATGGAATCATGCATTTGAATGGCAGAGATGTTCTATTTAACAAGGTTGGTAGCACAATCTTTGGTCAGAAAGCGTTATTATGGCTATAGAGTCTCTGGTCAACTAAATTAATAATATTGTTGTCTGACTTTCCCCCCTTGATTGTTGCCACTTTAAAGAGAAGACTAATTTAATGTAAGATCTAGCTAGCACGCTGCATATGACTGGATGAATGAAACTAATGTGCTCCTGTTGGAGATATGCAGAGTGAGCATCAGCTACTGTTTCTTTATACTATAAATAGTGGCTTGCAGTTGACAGTCCTTTTGGTCGCAGCATGATCTTATTGGTAACCTGTTGCCAGATTCTGATACTTTAACACTATGATGTTGCAGGCGACAGGAGAGTTTGATTTTTGAATTTTTGCGGCGGGAGAGAAGCTATTTTAGAAGCTGCTGTATGGACATATCTTTATCTTTGACATAAGAACGGGGAAGTGACGGTGTTCTGGTGTGGCGGGGTCGAAGCAATACGACAGACTGCATCATGTTTTCTTGTTAGAGACTTTGCTTCACCTAGTTGGCTTGTTGCCGCAACTGTTATCTCTGTAAAAATGATGTTACTGTTGGGACTGCTGTAGACATCTTCCTGGGATAGTGACTTAAAAGATGGTGCGGACCTATCTTGATTTATGATAGACATTTTTCCTGTAAGTCGTTGCTTGAGCACGTCAGGCTCTGGTTGCGCTTTTCCGTATGTTTGACGCTGACAGAAAATTAAACCACGGATGGGTTGATACCCTTCCGGTGGTTAACTGAGTTGTAGAGATGATGCTTCCCCCTGATATAGAAGGCAATAGACAGGTTTTCTGCATCGTGTATTTGGTTTTGAGATGGCTCAGATATTCCATCCGCATCTTTTTTTTTTTTTCATTTTGACAAAAAAGGAGCGAGTAGGCACTTTGTGTGCGGGAGAGTGGATGAGGATGGTGCGCACCTATATTTCAAATGCAAAACTGTCAGAAAGGTTTGGACAGAGCTGCAGCTAGAGACTGAATGTCAAGAGATGGCGAACATGAACACAGCAATGCTGGTGGTGGATTATATCCTAAAGGAGGAGAAGAAAAGGCTGAAGCTAACCTCAACGCTATGCATGGTGGTCTGAAAGAAATAGCATAAGGGAAGGAGGGCGCCGGAAAAGTGCAGAAATTATAGCTAGAAGTATCCAAACATATATGGGAGAGGTACTGAAGGTGGTCTGCACTGAGAAAGAACAGAAGCAAAAGGCGAGGGAGAGGTGGAGAAAGCCAGAGGCAGGCATTCTGAAACTGAATTGCGACGCTTCTTTCCAGCCGGAATCGGGAAGTGGAGGCTGGGGTTACATCATAAGAGATAGCGATGGAGACGTGGTCTCAACGGGGCATGGAAGAGTGAGTAATATGCTTGATGCCTTTCAAGGGGAGGTAATAGCATGCCTTCAGGGAGTGCAAGCTGCGATCAGTTTGGGGATAAGTCAGGTGGCGTTGGAGACGGATGCCCAGGGCCTGCCCTGAGGGGGGGCTGGCGGGGCGGCCGCCCTGGGCCCCCAAAACCGAGGGGCCCCTTCCCTTGTTTTGTGCGCATGGCTCTCTGGCCCATTTTTCCTACAGAAACCCAGCAGCCAATGCAAGCGAGATGCGCTCCTAAAATCACTCCGTATGCCTCGATCTGGATTAACTCGTTCAGTCGTCCTTTCGCCGATGTCGCCCGTCCCGCTAGCATCAGCGATGTCCAGGGGCCGGTATTCTTGGTGCTACGGTCTCTTGCAATTCCCCATCTGTGGTCTGTGCACAGAAGCCAACACAGATATGTAGGTGATCGCCACACATGCATAGCCACATCCTCCTCATAATGCTCAAGGTTTTCTGATTTCCTAAAGCATTTTGATTCATTATAATCAATTTTTCCCCTAATTCCTTATTAATTAGGCCATGAATTGAGTAGTAGGGGGTTCGCAGTTTCTCCATGATTTGCGAAATATTGATTTCAAAGTTTATTTTAATTTAATTAATTAGTCCATATTTAATTTGTTCCCTACATTCATGTCTAGTGACGATCATTTGAAATATACTTCACTTTCATATTTCATATAGGTGCTATAGATTATGGTACAATCGTGCTGTCATACTATAAATTTCTCATAATTCGTATGAATTTAATTAGGCTATAATCACCGTGTTCATGACCAGAGAGTTAGATAACTATTTTTTTTGGCTAATCTAGATAGCTCAACCCTGCTTTTTTTTTTAAAAAAAAAGACTCTGCTGGGTATAAACTATTTTTTTGGCTAAGCTCAACCCTGATGTACAATATGCATATGTGAATGTCTTTGGCGAGATATTCAATTATAGAGTTCCTTTGATGACGATTTTATGTGATGGGCCTCATCGCAACTTGAAAATGATTGATGGATGCTTATATTGAGGGCCCCCGAATTATGTCTCGCCCTGGGCCCCAAAAATCCCAGGACCGGCCCTGCCCTGCTGGTAACTCAGGCCATGCGATTAGAATCTTATAATCTCTCGCATGTGGGGGGACTGCTAGTAGAACTGAAGTATCTGGTGTCATCAAACTTTTTGAGTTTTTCTTGTGTTTTCTGTCGTCGAGGGTGTAACAAAGCTGCTCATGTTTTAGCAGCTTATGGGTGTCAATGTGAGGAGGGTGTAGAAACTATGTTAAGCACCCTGCCTGATTGTATCCGCGTAATTGTGCACTGTTGTCATGAAACTGGCTGACGATTGTATCCGCGTAATTTTTGCTGAATCAGCCTTCGTTCCATGGATGTGGAATGCAGCACACTATCGTATAGGGCAAACAGGTAGCCACAGTACGGAAATGACTGGTGCCACCAAGAAGGCCATCTTTAAATCCCCTCTGCATTAATTTGCCGTAATATATTTCAAACTAGATGATTCCCCGCGTGTTGCTGCGGGACATTGAAAATACCAAAAAACTTCTAATGATATGTACACAGCTCATTAAATAGAAAACTGAAATGGTAAAGAATAAAGTAGAAAGATGGCATGGCTATAAAGGTTGATGGAAATATGTAAGAAGAGCAACGAATTTTTCTATCGCATAAGATGATAAAAGTAGAAAGATGGCATGGCCATAAAGGTTGACGGAGGCACAAATGTATTGAGCGAAAAGCATCAAAACAAATTCATTAACAATGTATAAAATAATTCTAGCATGGTATATATCATAGATGACCATGGGGATAAAGCTTTGAGATCAAAATTTGAATTGAAATAATCAACACAAAAATGCCTTGAAAAAAAGACAAAGAAAAATATGAGCCAAATGTCATAGCAAACATAGCTTCATATGGAGTTAAATGGGGAGTCATCCTTCAGATAAGAGTAAAAGAAAGGGCAAATTGACATGTAGAATGTGCTGGCATAGTGCAGATCCATATAATCTGAATTCCGAAATGGAAAAAAAAAATGAAAGTGGTGAGGTGCCGATGCTTGGTGGAATGGGATAGGAAATTTGGAATATGTGTGGCTTTATATACGTCACGATTTTGGGACATCAAAAGCTAAATTGGTTCAGATTTTATAGCAGTACTATTAACTTTCTTTGATGCCCATTGATTATTGAGCATACGGTGTGTAGCTGCATAGAAAAAAACCGTGATAACTAAGACCGTCAGAAGGTGCATGATAGTATAATAATCTTAATGCCATTAACGCCATTAACTCTAGTTTTCAGTTTCTACAATATTAATGAGGCATTGGAATAGTGGATGCGGTGAAGATGAATTTAGAAAAGGGGATGTATTTGAAAGGATCTAACGGTGAGCAGCAAGTATATAGTAGGGAATGAACGGCTGAAATAATTATGATGATGTGGCGCAATGTGAGAGCAGCTTTATAGCAATTATGACATTTAGTGGGTTGCATATATATAGTATATATAGATTACGCATTCTTTTGGTTGCAGGTCCCTTCTGATGTTTGGACTGTAGGCTCTTCTCTCAATGATGTTTGGACTGTATAGGCTATTCTCCTAACGTCATTCAATGATGATGCGAGAACCAAATAGTAGGCGATTTTTCTACTTGTACTGTAACCTCAGAGTGGGGTGGCTCGTGAGAAACGGAATTTCTGTGTACAGATGCATCATGCATGGAAAAGTTACACTTGTGTTGGATGCTTGTATAGATGCGTCCCATCCAGGAGGTTTGGATTGCCCATGAGGCTGTGACCCTTTTTCTCCGTGTTATTTCTTTTTCAGTTTAGCTGGTTCTAATGCATATAAATTTGCATATGCGTAGCACTATTGTTGAACATGCATCTATTTGACTACTGCTGAGATAGTTCATTCGATTTTGAAGAGAAAATGAGATTGTTGCCAATGGTAACTCCCCTAAGGAGATTACTGACTTCAAAATCGCCCTGCATTATGTGCACGAGCCACCAGAGTGTACTGCTCGTACAGATATGTACAAGTGACATGAGCACCTTGTGTTTTCATTTGAACAAATACCAACACGATTTCATACAGTACAACCTAAAGCAAGGTAGAAGCCTGAGTTCTATGCCTGCGGCATTTAACATTGTTCTTTGTCATACTTGGCAAGCATCAACCACGATAGGGCTACCACACCGATCAAAATGGGGCATATTATTATAAATCCACCGCCGCCTTCTTTATACTCGTCTGGTAGGCTCGCTGCCAGCATCAGCGTCACAGCCGCTAGTATGATCACCAGAAAGCAATGAACGATCTTTATCAACAGCAGAGCGCAAATATATATTTAGTCGACGGCTTGCTAAGGCATACTACTAAGCAAGCTAAACAGAGACAAGTTACTTGATTATGCACCATTGCACCACACCATATATATTGAACTCTACATAATTTTATTATTGTGGTCCCAAATTTTAAGTCAAGAAATGTGGCCATGCTGAGGAGAGAACAGGGGAGGGGGGAATGCCAAATTGTTAAACATGATAGTAGATCAGTTATTATCCTATAAATAATAAACTGTGTAAAAGTGTGGTTGCTTGTCCCGAAACACCAAAGTGGGGAAAACAGTTACGATGTCTTCATGAGAATTTTGGCTAGCCAGTTCTATCGGATCTATTCTAGCACAATTAATATATCTTGATGTATCAGTAGTTTAAAACGTGTTACACTATTTGAACACCTTTAATTTCAAAACCATGCTATATGCTTTTTTAATTAGGTGCTGAATTTTGTACGAACGTAAATAAACTTTTCATGATTATATAAAAGTTACTTTAATTTGCATCCGGAAGAATTTGTGATCTCAGGAAGCCTATTATGCACTGACTAAAACATATGTTATTTTTAGCATCGTTGTTGTATCGTCAGCTAGCTAGCCAGTGGCGGAGACAAGGGGGGGCGAGCAGGGGCCTGGCCCCCCCTAATGACGGTGTTTTTTGAGAGTAACCTCCTCTAATTCTCTTGCTAATCGCACTGATCACAGTAGCATGGCCCCCCGCATGATGATGTTTGTACGCTGGCAGCCCAGATAGAGCCCAACAAACAAAAGTTTTAAAGCCTTTTCTATTCCATCCTGAATTAAAGAGAAAGCCTTATCTGGGGCACCCAATCTACACACGGTTCATCTGTCTGTTAAAAAAAAAAACCTGGTCCATCTTCCCCAAATCGCCTTCTTTCTCATCTACTCAAGTACGCACCGGCCCCGAAGCCGTCTGCCGAATGCGGCAATGCGGCATGGACGTGCAGAGATTTGCTCGCAATGGGTCGCCACTGGCCGTCTCCTGGATGTGTAGGTACTTGTCTCTCCAATCTTTCAATTTAGTTCATTCCAATCTCCAATTCACAGGCTACAAACGGTTTAGATGTGAAATAATGGCAAGATCAACGAGGGTTCCCTAATCCACCCAAGATGATATGGCAAAATCAATCCATGATTTTTCAAAGTGGTTCAAGAGTCAATCATGCTAAAAGAATATGTTGATGTGCAAACTCAATTATATAACTACAGCACTAAAAGCGGGTACTAGTGGTTGTATTAAAATCGATGGTAAGCTTTATAGTTTCTAGTTGAAATAACAAGTGTAAAATCGGTGTTCAGCTCCAAATGGTTTTACAGTTGTAGGCTAGCAAGCCATTATTAATTTATTATTTCTCATATTCAGTATGTTTGATTTTTTTAAAAAATATTAAAATGTGACCGTATATCGGGGTTTTCTAAGAAAATGAAAACGACGTGTTGTTGTATCCGTATTGGCCAGGTACTATACACATATCCGTATCCGTGCCATACAGGCTTGGAAGGTATAACCAGCCACTTTCACTTGCACCCCCCCCCCACATGCTGAAATCCTGGCTCCGCCCCTGTAGCTAGCAGTATCAGGCACGTACCTTGCAGGTTGTGCACTCCTTGGGGACATCAGAGTAGTCAAGCTCGGGCGCGGGCTGGCACGGGAAAGGCGCGAGTTGCCGCAAGGGCGCCGCCGGCGGCGGCGGCCTGCGCATCTGGCGAGGAGGGGCTGGCGGACGGTGGTGGTCCTCGACGACGTGGGTGACGAACTCGGGCTCCTTCTCCGGGCGCTCGTTGTCAGGCCCCCTCTCGAGGTCGACGGCCGCCATTGCCGTTGCCGGAAGAGGAAAACTGACGAGAACGAAAAACCCTGGGAAGTGGGAACGTTGTCCCGCAGTTTTACGATCCCTTCCTGGCTTTATCGGCAGATGATTAAAAAAAAAATCGGGGGCACGTTCACGTACCTGGGCCGAATAAGCAAGGACAGTCAGTAGTTAAAAGGCCATATAACCAAGGCTTCCGAACCAATGGCCGATGATAAAGTTGAATTTTTATAAAAAGATTGTTTTGAAAAAACGTTTATCATATTTGAACCCTCAGAAAAGTATTTTAAAAATTGACCTTTCGAACGGCGCCGCGTGATTTGCGTCGTGCTACTGAGACAACAGCACCGCGTTATTTGGTGTTGTACCGAAGAGGCATGAGAGCATGTCAATTCATTTCGCGCCATGAAGAGAAGGCTACGACGTCAAATAAAGCAGCGTTAGGGTCATTTCTGAGAATACGTTTTAGGCCCCGTTTGGATGCCCCTCTATTTCCCCCTCTAAACTTCTACCCTCTAAAGTAAAAAAGAATCTTACTATTTAGGGGTACTAAATAAAATTTAATTGCAAAACCTTTCTGCAGACGGGCGTTATTTTTCGAGACGAATCTAACGAGCCTAATTAATCAATGTTTTGACACAGTGATGCTACAGTAACCATCGTCTAATCGCGGCTTAATTACCCTCATTACGTTCGTCTCGCGAAATAGAGGGGGGGTCCTGGACTTAGTTTTGTAATTTGACTTTGTTTAGTACACATAAATCGTGCCGGAAGTGTTGATGTGACAAGCTACAGTGCATAATAGGCCTCTAAACTTTCATCCGAACGCCACCTTAGAAGGATTCAAATATGATAAGCGGCAGCAGCCAGCTGGAGGATGGCGCGCGCGTCGGCGCGGCGGTGCGAGACAGCTGGAGGAGCACGAGGTTGTCAGTTGTCACGCTACGCTCGTAGTCGTCGACGTCGTCGCCTAGAGATTCGCGGAGCAGAAGGGCTCGTTTGGAAGCCAGGCCGATTTCCAGACCGATTCGAAAGCAGCCCACGCGGTAGCAGGCCGAGAACAGACTGAAAACCTATCGTCCTCCCTCCCTGTCTCTCGCTCGCATCGGCGGCTCCACGCGCGCCGCCAACAGGGGCGCCGCAATCCCACCGGCGACGCCTCGGCCGCGGTTTCCTCCCCGGCAACGACTCGACCGCCACCTCGTCGGCGCGCACGTCTGCTTGCCGTCAGGGTGAGCCCTCTCTCTCTCTCTCTCTCTCTAACAAGTTGTAGGTCGAAGTGTGAGGTCAGTTCATCTGCTTTAGGGTCAGCTACGAACAATGCGGGTTAAGCAATCTAAATTTGAAATTTCCATATATTAGCTTGTGCCACTCAGCATGGTTTCGATTCTGGGCATGATTACACTGATACGTGGTGACGAGTGACACGACTCCACGGCAGAAAGCATCTTTTTTTTCCCCTACCATTCTTCATGTTCACGTGATTTAACATTGTTCCATGTTAAAGCACATGTACAATGTGATTTAACATAGTTGGATTTTAACTTAATTTGATTTAACATTGTGTGTTTGAGCAACTGAACTGCTGACCCACTTGCTCAATTGTCTCAGTCCGCTGCAGACAATCGCTAATTCAAATTAACATAAACGAAGGCGGTAATCCATCTACCTTGAATAATGTTCGTAAATCAAAAATAAAAATGCCAACCAAGGACGAAATAATTTCCTTTTTCAGTGTAATCATTGTTCTATAGACAGTGTACATCTGTACCATGATTTACTGAACATATTTTCAGTATGTTCAATACTCCTGCGATTGAAGAGTGTTTACTTATGCATTTCTTTTGTGAATTTAAATCCAATTCAACGTTAACCAACAAGTGATTTCCGGGTCAGCTGGGAAGAGCCTGAGGAGAGTTTGGCTCGCTGTACTTGAACTGGCTCAACCAAACGTTGCCTGGGGGTGGCAAAGGTGTGAAAAGAGGGAAGAGCCTAAAGAGAGCGGTGAATCCAGCGATGGAGTACGTGAATCCCCTCACCGGCTTCCGTGTCGACGGCCGCCGCCCCAACGAGGTGACGCCTTGTTTTCCCTTTCCCTAATCCCACCCATCTCACACAATGTTCACGTGCAACCTTATCTCACTCGATGGTGGACATTCATGCAGATGCGGCAGCTCAAGGGCGAGGTTGGCGTTGTCTCGCGGGCTGATGGGTGAGTAAATTCCATATGCTGGTAGACTGGGAAACCAGACCTGCTATTCGATTAGGCTTCCAGTGGTGGCGAGGTGTTCGCTTTTGATTGGATTTTTCGGGTGTTTGTTGGTCTGTACAGGTCGGCGCTGTTCGAGATGGGCAACACGAGGGTCATCGCTGCTGTCTACGGTCCTCGAGAGGTGCTTCCCTTACTCTTTTTATTGTGGTGTGCGGTTCCAAGTTGGTGTGATTAGCCACATGCATACTTTTTTGAGGAAATGCCTCTTGGAGGGCTGTACTGGTAAAATGTGCGGTCTAGAAATACTAATTGGAACCAGGTGATTTAGATCGAACCTTTTTTGGATTGTTTTCGAAGTGCACCATTGTGCTGGTGATTAAGTTGGGGATCGTGCAGCATGCTTTAGAAACCTTACGGATCAACCGCTATGCACTGGAGAAGTTGAGGTAGAATCATGGAAAAACCTGACTTAATCAGTTTCTTTTAATGCTATTGGGTGCAAACAACACCAGGTTAACCCTAGATTATGTTCCTGTGGAGGTCGCTGTATCTTAATTCTGCAAGTGCTTTTTAATGTCTCTTTTTTCCCTTTCCCCCCATCGCTAGTAATGTTTGTTTACTCTGTCTGCTATCCAATAAAAAGAGTTTTGCCTATTCAGGTTCAGAACAAAGGCCAGCAAGTAAACAGCAAGGATGCCCTGGTATTTCAGTAGTCAAAATGCCATTGTCTTGCAGATTCTCCATTTTGAATGCTTTCCTAAGAAATCAATTTGCAGGTTCGTTGTGAGTATAGGATGGCAGAATTCAGTACTGGGGATCGGAGGAGGAAGCCGAAAGGTGACAGGTACGTTCCAACGTGACAAGTGAGATTCGGTTAATAGAAACCAGTTCATTCACTTGCGATTGTATAGACTTCTGATCAGAAAACAATAACATGTTGACTTTCCCATGGAAAATATGTATTTTTCTCTCTCAACGTTAGTACGTTACCCACTTATCTTGATATCGTTACTACTTTCTGATTTGAGGAATATTAAAACTTTTCCTAAAGATGAAGCATCCTCGGATATCAGATCATTTTTCTTCTTCTTTACATTAGTATTTTAGCCACTTATCTTGAATTCTTGATATCGTTACTACTTTTTGATTTGAGGAATAGTAAAACTTTTCCTAAAGATGAAGCATCCTCGGATATCAGATGAATATTTTTTCTTCTTGTAATAACAGTGTAACATTATGTAACATAGTGATATGTCATAATTTATTTAGGTCGGAAGTTCAATAGTTCATCACCATGTTGTACAAGGCAAATAGTAGTATGACTTAGTGGATTCACTTTAGTACTTATAGGTGAAGTGAATCTCGGTTGCATGATTACTAGTGTACATGGTTTTCATTTCCCATATAACTGTAACAGTGAACTAAAGCTATTATCATCTCGCAGGCGATCAACAGAAATTTCACTTGTTATTCGTCAAACAATGGAGGCGAGCATATTAACACATTTGATGCCACGGTCACAGGTTAGTTCTTACTAATCTGGTCCTTCAAGGTACTTTAATCGAAGTGATTTCAGGGATAACTTCGAATGATTTTTTATGCATGCATGCAGATCGATATATTTGTCCAAGTTCTTCAAGCTGATGGTGGTAAGTGCTTTGATCCTTCTTTCAGATTGTCGAGTTTCAAAATCAACAAATTTGTATTCAATCCTAGAACTCTATTATTTATTCTGGAATAAACTTGTTATTCCTTAAAAAAAAAATCCAAGCAAGGCTACTTTATCTTCCAGAGTCCAAGTAAATCAGCAAAAATCCAATCAAATCAATTCCTGCTGTGCTTTTTTCGTCTGCTATGTTGTTCAGGCAGGCACACATCTGTATATTTTATTTAGCCTGATTTGAATTATTTTTGTTATATCGATAGTACTTTCAATGATCGACATATCAACTTCTTTCTGAAATATTAACAGCATGACAATTTGTGTAACAGGAACAAGGTCAGCATGCATCAATGCTGCAACATTAGCTCTTGCAGATGCCGGGATTCCAATGAGAGACATAGTCACCTCCTGTAGCGCCGGGTATCTGTGTTCAACTCCTTTGCTAGGTAAGACACCTAAGTTGTTTTCATATTTAAAGAGAAAGTAAGAAACATATGCCACAAATAAATCTATCTAATATCGTTATTCCAGATCTGAATTACATAGAAGACAGTGCTGGAGGTGCAGATGTCACTGTTGGCATTCTTGCGAAGATGGACAAAGTGACTCTCCTGCAGGTACCAAATGATCATCAGTTATATCTTAATGTTCCAAATTCTTGACTCCCCTGATTCTCTCCATCTATATACAAAAGCGATTCGGTTTAACGATTTGCTCTTAATATTTCTTATGTGCTTGTCTGCTGCTTGGTGTTGTGTTTTATAAGCCTTCATTATTCCTCAAAAGGCAAGTCGAGTGCTGAATTGTTGATTTTCAGATGGACGCAAAACTACCTATGGATACATTTGAAAATGTAATGGGACTTGCAATAGAAGGGTGCAAAGCAATTGCAAATTACATCCGGGAGGTAAATAACTTTTTATTTTTCTTCCATTATTTGTGGCTGTACTTTAGTTTGATTTTCTTTTACACTAACATATTCACCTATCATCGCCAAAAGAAGAATCAAACTATGATTTAATCCATTGGAACTCAACTTCTAATGAATTCCCTTTTTAAAAGTATTTTCATGTTGACTTTCATTCTGAAACAGGTGCTACTGGAGAACACGAAACGGCTAGAGTGCCAGCGTGGTTAGTCAAACCTGGAGGGGCAAAGCCTATTTATCCAGCTTGTGTAACGTTTGAAACCTGGACTGGTATGTGTCGCTATTGATTTATCTGTACTCGCCGGCTCCAGTATCCAGATTAGCCTGAACCCGCTGGGCTTGTCAATAGACGTCACACACTGTTGAGTATTGCAGGTTGAGGTTGATGCTTAAGCAAGGGAGCATAGGAATGGTCTTGAGCTTTGCTTGTACCAAACTACTAACAGTGACTTCCAATGTTAAATCGGTGCCACCGACTCATTTCCAGTTTTAAAATGGTTTCTATACGAGAAGGCTTAACTGGAAACTACAATTCTAAACTGGTTTCACTAAACCCCTATTGTTTCTTTGTGGGAATGCTAGGCCGTTATTAATCTTGGTTCGAGCTTGTGTTGTCATCTTTGGTACAAAATATTATTAATAATCGGTAGCAGAGTCAACAGCAGCACACAGAGTCTTGTAATTCAAAACCTTATCTTCCTCCGCCCTAACCTTGATCCACTACTTATTTCCTCTCCTTTTTAGATGTCACTACTTAGCACTGTAGTACTGTCAGTATGCGATTACGAGCTAAGAATAGTGAACTATTGATACTGAACATTAATGGAACTTACGGGCGAAGCTCTACATGTCTTCATAACAGACATCGAGAACCGGATAGTAGTTAATTGAATTCACCTCAAAATAATGTCATATTGCGAGCAATAGCTGTTGGTATCCACGATATTTCGTCAGTATTAGCTCTTGCAAGCCAAAAGGTAAGGGTCGAGGTACTTTGTCCTTTATCATAGTGATGTTCTATCGAAGCGCACGACTTTTGGCGACCTCCAGTGAGTCGGTAACCTTTTTTTAAATCTAGTTTTGCCTTAATATCCATTGACCATTAGCTCGATCTGACCATTGACTTGTACATTCTACTCCCTTTCGAATGGAGGGAGTAATTTCTTTCAAAGTGCTCGTACACATGTTCTTTTCTTATGTGATCTTTCAAGGAGCAATTTAATAATTTATTTTTTCTATTCAAATCATCCAGATTGTACATTTGAAAACAAATCCGTTCCGTTTTCCAATTGAAGTAGTTGAATCGTAACGGCAACCTTTCAAAACTTTGACTCTTAACTCGACGTTCAAAGGTCAAAAACGTGTATTTGAGATCACGTGCATACCCCATACAAGTAAAAATGGTTCCACATAAACGAATCGCAGTTGTATTATTCTTATTTACTCTTTATTTGACTAAATTTCGGTCACATTCGCTTTACTGTAGATTGTGGAAGCGCAAATCTCAGTGAATAGTGGTATCCTGAGGCAAAGCCTGCTTCTGCTTGGTTGAGGAGGTTGGGTGGGTGGCAGTCTGGCACAGCACAACCGGTCGCTCGGAGGGAAAGAAAAAAAACATACACAGGAAAATTGGTCGTGAGGGAGGCAATGAAAGCTGGTTGGGCAAGAGAGCACCTAAATTAAGCTGCAGATATAATGTCCGTAGGATGCAAATATGGGGTCGAGGTTCACTAACAGTAAAAGCACATAAATTAAGTGACTCAAAGATATTGCACAAGTCAATGAACATGAAAGCAACTTATAACATTTTCGAAAATCACAAAATATATGCTGACAGTCTTTTACGATGTTTAGTTAGGGTACGCGTCACATACATAATACATTGCGCGAGTGTGCTTGCTTGTTTCTGAACATGTGTCACTAATATGTGTTGGTTTAGGAGTACATCTGTAATGGTTTGTGATTGATCTAGCTGGCAGCCTATCACAAGCACTTGTTTATTGATGAAACTGAATCAACAACATTATTCGCTGGTACGTACACACGATAATTAAACACGAACGACACGTACATCACCACGAGTCCATGACAACATTTATTCTCAGCCAACACACATGACCAATGACCATGGGATCTCCATCAACGCCTAGCCGATCTTGGGGATCGGACCAACATCGCCGTTCGGTTTGAAGAAGACGCGGACGCGCTTGGGGTTGAATTCAGTGGTCACGAAGGTGCCGACGGGCAGCAGAACCACATTCACGTCCGGCCGGTCAGACAGGATCTTCTGCTTCGCCGCCTCCGCCGGCAGCCCCACAACCTCCGGCCACGACGTCTTCTGGTAGCCACTCATCTTTTCCGTACACTCGAAACTTGTAAATCTACAAAATGGCAGAAGCAACAGCCAGTCAATTACCCTTGAACAGAACACAGAGACTGCTGAAACGTGAAATGGGTGTGTGCGCGTGCGCTAACCAGTTCCTGAACTTGGTGGTTTGCTCTGCGCTGCTTAGCCTCTGGTTTCTGCTTAGAGCTTGGTGGTATTTATAGGGCTAGCTGGGATTGATTAGATGGGAACTTATACCGGATCAGGCATCTTTGACGATGAGAAACTCGAGCATGTGGCCATGTGAGCCTTTGCGTACTTTGATTTTTGGTTTGACATTATGTACGGAACAGCCAGCTTGCTTGCGTCCGTACCCCATGTCCTTGTTCAAACCCTGGTGAAGACTAGCTTGGAGGAAGAGTACTGTTTGCTGACTACTAACTGTCTACATATGATGGCTTGTGGAGAGTGTTTGAAAAGGCAACAAACTAGTCGGAAATCTCACCCAAAACATTCATATGATGGCTTGTGAAGAGTGTTTGAAAAAGGCAACAAACTTGTCAGAAATCTCACCCAAAGCAGTCGAAGCAATTAGGCTACTCCTATTGAGGATTTCATCTTTATTAGTTGAGGTATCACATAATCAAATTTATTGACATGGCAAGATAGTTATGAAGAGAGAGAAGAAAAGAGTTTCATCTGGATGAAACTGAGTATAGACCAATACTTAGACATGAAACACTACGGCACTATCATTGGAGAAGAGGGATTAATTTCATTTCATCCTTTAAACAACAAAGAAAACAAAATAGATTTACGTATGAAACACCAAAATAAAACTATGCACTGAAGTGGCTGTTTCATTTATCGTTTCAAATCACTTTAGGTGACATATCACTCTTAGCAACACCAAAATGAAACTCTCAATTGGGATGAGCCTCAGAATCATTTTGCAAATGGGGATGGCGGTGGTAGATGGTGAGATGGCCGTGCTCGATCAGATCGGTGTTCTCGTCCGATACATATCCGTCTAGAATAATGATCCTGAATGGTAATTAAATTTGTGACTCTTTTAAGGTTTTTTGTCTCCCATCAATGGAGTTGGAGTATGTAATATGTTTAACATTAATAAAATTCCATTTTTGAAAAAAAAAATTATAAATGTCGTTCTGATATACGACTGACATAAGAATGTGGTCATCATAGTAAGCATTGGTGGCACTAAAGTTCTAAAACTATGACATGTGTGGGCTTGGCGGGAGGCAGGGTGGCGCGGCAGGCGTCAGCGGGCTCGAGGGAGGCAAGGTCGCGGCAAGTGTCGGTGGGGTCGCGCGTGTAAGCTTCATGACCATTGGAGCTAGGGAAACCCCAAGGTATGAATGTTTTGGTGATAGGATGAGAACCATGAATGTGACTAACACTCTTTGTGAGATCTTATAGGTCACATCTGAAGAAAGCTCCGTCCGTTGGTGGTGAACGCCAACACACCATGAACTTATTGACAAGGATGATTGGTTGCCTTCATCTACACAAGAACGGACTTGATGGAGTCGCGGAGAAGATATGGATCAAGGCTAAGGACATGCTAGATCCAAGCGGGTGTTGCTTGGATAGATGTTAGCTTGAGTCCATAGGAAAAACCGGACTATCAAGAGGGTTCGAGGTGGTTCTCTTAGTACACACTAGTTATAGAGATCATTGGATGCAATGGTGAGTCTCTCAGGGGCTAGGGTGGCAGAAGAGGCTTGAAGGAACCAAGTTTGAAGATGTTGGAAACAAGGATCAAAGAAGTGGTCGAGTTCCAGCAGAAGAGAAGCCACCGTAGGATACGGTGCCAGTCACCGTATGATACGGTGACTGCAAGCAGATGAAGACCAGAGAAGAAGTTTCTGGCAGAAAAGAGAAGGAGCCACCGTATGGTACGGTGCCAGTCACCGTATGATACGGTGACTGCAAGAAGAAGAAGTCCAGATGAGGTGTTGACCTGGCAAGTCACCGTATGATACGGTGAGGTGGTCACCGTATGATGCGGTGGTCACCGTATGGTTTCCAGAGAGTTGGCAGTTGCTGGAAGCTGAAGAAGACGAAGCCACCGTATGATACGGTGGGGTCACCGTATGATACGGTGATACTTGAAGAAGGAAGTCCAGAGATGGAGATGCTCTGGCTGGTGACGTGGAGGTCACCGTATGATACGGTGGTCACAGTCACCGTATCATACGGTGATACTTACGGTGACTTGGTTTCTGGGCACTTTTTGGCAACGGCTAGTTTGAGGTTGGTGGCCTATATATAGCTGGTTGCTCGCCCCTTTGAGTTGCTCTTGGACCCAGGAAAGAGGGGAGGTGCTGCCAAGAAGCCAAGAGGAAGAAGTGTGAAGCACTTGAGAGGGATTTGGAGTGATCCTAGTGCTTGAGAGAGTAGCAAGTTGCATCCTTTGATCTCTAGGCTAGTGTGGGCTTGAGAGAGTCATCTAGGGCTGTTACTCTTGGTCTATGGCAAGGCCTAGACCGGTTAGGCGTCGGTGTTGAGCTGTCCAAGGAGATTGTGGAAGTCGACACAAGTTTGTACACGGTCTTGGAGCTTCCCGTGCGAAAGAAGCATCACTAGTGGAGCGCCCTTTGGCACGCATCAAGTGCGGAGCCTTACCTCCGGAAGAGTACCCGGGATCGAGCCCGGCGGGACGTGCCCGCGACTTCACTCGGAGGGTGAAGTGTGCTCTAGGAGGGATCGCCATCGAGCGGAGGGACGGGGTCGAGACTCCGGCGGGAGTGACCCAACGTGGAGTAGGGGAAGGCGCCATCCTTCCGAGACCACGGGAAAACATCATGAGCATTCTCTATCCCTTCTCCTTTACTACTCGCATTTACTTACCGCACTTCATATGATTGCTTGTAGTACTTGAGTTGTGCTCTTATCTTGCTTGTGTGTTTACCTTGGTACCTACTAGCTTCACTAGGTTTGCTTGATTGTCTTGCTCGTGTGCCTACTTGTTATAGCCTATCTAATAGCTCTAAGGACTCTACTTAGTGTGCCTAGTATCTTGGTTGCCTTGTCTCTAGTTATCTTGTTCCTTTGCCTTGCCTAGCTTAAGTCTTCCGCTATCTATCTATCTTGTGCTAGGTTGCTAGTGTGGTGTGATTGTGTTATCTATATGCACCAGCTTAATAGGTTAAGGATACTCCTTAGTATGCTTTACCTTGTTACTAGAACTACTCGCTAGGAGTTGCTTGGGTGCAAGTGTTTGGAAATAGATTCTAGAGTGCACCGATTCACCCCCCCCCTCTCGGTCACACGATCCTTACAAGTGGTATCAGAGCCAAGTGCTCATTATTAGGGCTTTACCGCCTTGAGTCGTGACCGGGATTGCGTGTGGGAAAATGGAGTTCACTCATGATGACGTTTCTAACACTTCCATCGCCTCTACCTTGATTGAGCCTTATGATTGTGTGCTTAATGACATTTCCTACTATCATGTGCGTAATGAGTATGATGAGCTTGTTTTGAATGATAATGAGGATATCACTAACTTCGCATCTCGCTTGTATGTTCTTGCTAGGAAACTCATGTCACGAGGCTATCCATCTATTATGCACAAGCATGTTGTGAAGAAGCTTATCCGATCTCTACCACTCTCGCGGTTTGGTATTCTTGCTTTTGCTCGAGTGGATGAGTTTTGTGAACATGCCCTATGATGAGGTGGTTGCTATTCTCTCCTCTCTTGAGGAGGATATCAAGAAGGGCAAGGATATCTCTCATGCAAGTGAAGATCAACACATTGAAGCTCAACCTCTACCTCAAGCTCAATCATCATCTCGTGTTGGTGAAGGTTCTTCTTCTCGGGATCAAGAGGATGGATATCTCAAGCTATGTGATGAGTTGGATCACATCTCTATGGAGCCGAATGAAGATCTTGTTGAGTTTGCTCTTCGGATGGATTCTCTCATCAAGAGGATAAATGAGAACAAGCTTTGGATAGTCACTAAGGGTCAAGGCCTTAGGAGGTTTCTTGATGCTCTTCCAAAGGACAAGTATGGTGATCACATTGAGTTTGAGAGCTTTGAGCTTGAGTCATATTCAATTGAGCAAGTCATTGAGATCGTCACAAGAAGAAGGGCTCGCTCTTTGCTCTCTAACACATTCAAGACCCCAAGTGATGATGAGGAAGAAAAGGAAGATGATAGAGTTCCCGTTTTCTTTTGTGATGATGACTATTCAAGTGCTAGTGATGATGAGCCGGAGCCTATCAAGGAATATCACATGAAGAGAGAAGTCTTGCCATCCCTCTTTGAAGAGTACTACATCTTGTATGAGCCGGATCTTGCCGATCGGCCTCACTATCACCTCTTCGACATGTATGATGTGTTCTATAGGGAAGATGGGGAGACTTGGCTTGATTGTTGGAAGAGGCTTCTTGTTTTGGTGGCTAGAGTGAACTCTTTTGAAGGAGAAGACAAAATTAGTGATGAACACGCTATTCACACGGTGATCTCTATGCTACCATACAATAGGAAGGTCCACATTCTAAATGATCTCAATGATGATATTAGTGGTATGACTCTCAAGGACATGATCTTGATGGCACTATCCTATGAGAATCAAATCTACAACATTCTTGAGTACTTCAATGCTAGTGGAGAAGTGGGAAGGTTTCAAGGTCTTCAACTTGGAACTCATGTCACACACATGGGTGTTGATCGGACCATGTGGAGACACAATGGAGTCACCAAGGCAATGATTGACGCCTTGGATGCATTGGACTTGGACTTTCTAAATGGAGTTCCTATGGCCTACATCAAGAGCAAGCAAGAGGTAAATGATATGTCAATTGATTCTCATGATACTAACACTCCTCTTTGCTTGATGGCTACTTCCAAGGTGAACTACAAGATTGGTGGCAAACATTGGGTGTTGGATAGTGGTTGCACTCAACACATGACCGGTACTTCATCCATCTTCACCAACTTGGAAGAAAATGAAGATCATGACAAGGTCACATTTGGCGACAACTCCAAGCACAAGGTGAGAGGTCTTGGTAAGGTGGCTATCTCAAATGACCTCTCTATCTCAAATGTATTGCTTGTTGAGTCCCTAAACTTCAATCTTCTATCCGTTGCTCAAATATGTGATCTTGGCTTTTCTTGTAACTTTGATGCTAATGGGGTGGTTCTTCATAATGATGCTATGGGTCTCACTATCAAGGGCTTTCGTCATAATAATCTATATGTTGTTGATTTTGAGACTAACATTGTTGCCCCTAGCACTTGTCTCTTCACTAAGTCCGCTCTAGGTTGGCTATGGCATCGGAGGCTTGCTCACATTGGTATGGGTCAACTCAAGCGTGTGATGAAGAACAAGCTAGTGAGAGGAGTCAAGGATGTCACCTTTGAGAGGACAAGCTATGTAGTGCATGCCAAGCCGGAAAGCAAGTGGCTTCACCTCATCCATCCAAGAATTTCTTGTCAACTTCAAGACCTCTTGAGCTCCTACACATTGATCTCTTCGGGCCTACAACTTATGTGAGCATTGGTGGGAATCTCTATTGCTTGGTGGTAGTGGACGACTACTCAAGATATACTTGGGTATTCTTTCTTGAGAACAAGGCACAAGCAATTGGGATATTCAAGAAGTTTGCTAGAAGAGTGCAAAATGAGTATGGGCATCGCATCAAGAAGATTCGGAGTGATGATATGGGACGGAGTTTAAAAACTCTATCATTGAAGACTATTGTGATGAGATTGGCATCAAGCATGAGTTCTCGGCTACATACACTCCTCAACAAAATGGTGTTGTTGAGAGGAAGAACAAGACCCTTATCACTCTTGCTCGTGCTATGCTTGATGAGTACAACACTCCGGAGAAGTTTTGGGCGGAAGCTATCAACACCGCATGCTAACCTCTAACCGGATCTATCATCACAAGTTGCTAAACAAGACTCCATATGAAGTATTGTTGGGAGAAGACCGAATGTTGCCTACTTCCGAGTGTTTGGTTGCAAGTGCTACATCTACAAGAAGAGGGAAAGACTTGGCAAGTTCGAGAAGAGGACCGACGTGGGCATTCTTGTCGGCTACTCGGGCTCGGCCAAGGCTTATCGGGTTTACAACACCTCTACCGGCTTTGTTGAAGAAACTTATGATGTGCAATTTGATGAATCTCACGGGTCTCAAGAAGACCCTCCTTCTTCTCATATTGTAGGTGATGAACCCGTGGAGGAAGCTTTGGAGAACATGCCTATTGGTGAAGTTATTCCTCGTGAAGATGAACCTCCGACACCTCCTCCAACAACTTCATCAAGCGGACCTTCTACGAGCACATCTCAAGTGAATCCAAGCTCTCCCTCAAGTGAACAACATCAAGCACCTTCAAGTGATCCGCAACAAGCTTCTTCGAATCAAGCTACTCCAAATGAACCGCAACAAGCGCCATCAAGTCTACCTCATGCATCTACGAGCCAAGCTTCACCGAGCAATCAAGAACAAGCACAATCTACTTCAACTCAAGATGATGGCTCGGGTTCACCTCTTCGACAACAAGACACTCACATCTCAAGGGAGCAAGCCGCAAGAGACGCGCAAGACACTTCGCCGGCTCCTCCTCCTCCTCGACAAGAACCTTCAAGGAAGCACAAACCCATTGCTCGGGATCATTCACGTGATCTCATCATTGGGAGTCCTTCTCAAGGGTTAAAGACTAGGAGAAGTCAATATAAACCTAATTATGTTGATGAAGCTAACATTGTTGAGAACTTCTCTTTTGTCTCTACCCTAGAGCCGAAGACGATCGAGGAAGCCTTGAAAGACCACAAGTGGGTGCTATCCATGCAAGAGGAGCTCAACAACTTCAAGAGGAATGATGTTTGGAAGTTGGTGAAGCGGCCCAAGCGATCCAATGTCATTGGCGCTAAGTGGGTCTTCAAGAACAAGCAAGATGAGAAGGGAGCAATCGTGAGGAACAAGGCAAGACTTGTGGCGAAGGGCTACTCTCAAGTTGAAGGCGTCGATTTTGACGAGACTTTCGCCCCCGTCGCTCGTCTTGAGGCTATAAGAACACTTCTTGCTTATGCTTCTCATTTTGATTTTAAACTTCACCAAATGGATGTGAAAAGTGCATTTCTCAATGGACTAATCAATGAAGAAGTTTATGTAGAGCAACCTCCCGGCTTCGAGGACCCCGAGCATCCGGACCATGTGTACAAGCTTAAGAAGGCTCTCTACGGACTCAAACAAGCACCAAGAGCATGGTATGAACGACTTCGAGATCATCTCATCACCAAGGGCTACAAGATCGGTAGTATCGACAACACTCTCTTTACTAAGCATATTGGTGATGATCTCTTTGTTTGTCAAATCTATGTTGATGATATCATCTATGGCTCCACTAACGAAATCTATAATGATGAGTTCCGTGCTCTTATGAAGAAAGAGTTTGAGATGTCCATGATAGGTGAACTTCATGTCTTCCTCGGTTTTCAAGTCAAGCAAATGAAGGAGGGCACGTTCATCTACCAAGAGAAGTACACTCGGGATCTTCTTAAGAGATTCGGCATGGAAGACTCCAAGCCCTACGACACACCTATGGCTACAAGTGTCCCTCTTGATGTGGATGTAAAAGGTATACCGGTGGATCCTAAACTCTATCGCTCTATGATTGGTTCACTTCTTTACCTTACCGCATCTAGACCGGATATCATGTTTAGTGTGTGTCTTTGTGCTCGTTATCAAGCTAACCCCAAGGAGTCCCATATGAGTGCCGTGAAAAGAATTCTTAGGTACATCAAGAGTACTCCTACAATGGGCCTATGGTATCCAAAAGGCTCGGACTTTGGACTTGTTGGCTATGCGGACTCGGACTTCGCCGGATGCAAAGTGAGTAGAAAGAGTACCTCCGGTGGATGCCAATTTCTTGGACAATCACTCATCTCATGGAGTTCCAAGAAACAAAATTGTGTGGCTATCTCTACGGCGGAGGCGGAATATTTGGCGGCCGGTGCTTGTTGTGCTCAACTCCTATACATGAAGCAAACCCTATTGGACTATGGATTATCTTATGGGCAAGTACCTCTCTATTGTGATAGCGAAAGTGCTATCAATATGGCTCTCAACAAGGGTGATCACGGCCATGCCAAGCACATTGAAGTCAAGCATCACTTCATTCGAGATCATGTGGCCAAGAAGGATATTGAATTGATTGGTGTTCGAACTCATGAACAATTGGCGGACATCTTCACCAAGCCACTTGACAAGAAGACCTTTTGTAAGCTCCGGGGAGAACTTAATGTTCTCGACCTCTCCGACTTCACTTGATATCCTTGAGCTTACATATGTATATATGTATATATACTTTGCTTGTTTTGTTTGTGTTGTTGTTTTTGTGTGTTCTTCTTGTTTTGTAGGACCGACAACTAACCTTCTTGAGATAGCAATGAGCATGGGTTAAGCTTGGGATTGGTGGCACTTGGCTCCCGAGGCTTTGAAGAATGGCTCGTTGTGATCAAGCTCATGAAGGGCTCAAACTTGTTGTTGGTAACTTCGCTCTTAGCTTTCTCTTGTTTTACCCTTATAGCATCGTGCATTGTACACTTATCATTCCTTGCATTTGCATCATGCATCTTGCATAAGTGTCTCGGCGCCGAGCACCCATCTAGGGGGAGTTGCTTATTCACAATATGAGTATATGACCTCCTATGATGAATTTATAGCAATGCTATATGAGCTTCATGCCCATTGAACCAAGATTTTTGAGCTCCAAGGTTAAATCCACTTGCGCGGCTCAAAGTCTAAGGGTTCATACATTTCCATCATCATCAACTAACCCCTATGTACTTCAAGACAATATTCTTTTGAGAATGTGTGTAGGGAAATTGTTGGAGATGGAGAATCACGGATCAAGGGGGAGCTTCATGCAAAATCAAGTAACTCATTTTCCCACTCGTCTCATACATTTACACTAACCTTTTCTCCCTTGGAAGATTTCTTTTTGGATGATAGATGCCAAAGGGGAGAGAGAAGAGTTGGGCTTAATGATCGAGCAAGAATATGGGGAGAAGAGTTCGAGCGAGGGAAAAAGAGTAGGGGGAAGAAGAGTTCGGACTTACAATGAGTTGGAAGATGTCACCTTAAGGGGGAGTTTGTACAAGAGAAGATCAATGATCAAGACGATCGATCTTCGCACAATCTTGAGGTGATGAAGAAGAAGCAATGCCGTCTCAAGGGGGAGTGTGCGCGAATGAAGATCAAGTGATCAAGATGATCGATCTTAACTGTCAAGGGGGAGCGGAATTCTACAAAGTAAGTATGAAGGTTAAACCCCTTGCAACTTTGCTTGTCATAGCTCCATGTGTTTTCTTCACTTGTGATATGAGTTTTTTGCTCTAACTTGTGACTTCTTTTGAGCTATGACTTGCCTCGACCTAATCAACAAGGTAACTATCTCTCTATCATATACTTGTTGTTTAGCGTCTTGATCGAGTTGCGTTTTTATCTTGGCTTTTGTCATTACATTCTTTATCTTCTCGATCATTTTTATCATGGTGTCATCCATCACCAAAAAGGGGGAGATGTAAGCTTCATGACCATTGGAGCTAGGGAAACCCCAAGGTATGAATGTTTTGGTGATAGGATGAGAACCAT
Source organism: Eragrostis nindensis (assembly GCA_012490785.1). NCBI lineage: Eukaryota > Viridiplantae > Streptophyta > Magnoliopsida > Poales > Poaceae > Eragrostis > Eragrostis nindensis. Next base: position 98,900 of record JAAXCT010001640.1, on the reverse strand, counting down.
GAATGTGACTAACACTCTTTGTGAGATCTTATAGGTCACATATGAAGAAAGCTCCGTCCGTTGGTGGTGAACGCCAACACACCATGAACTTATTGACAAGGATGATTGGTTGCCTTCATCTACACAAGAACGGACTTGATGGAGTCGCGGAGAAGATATGAATAAGGATATGGATCAAGGCTAAGACATGCTAGATCCAAGCGGGTGTTGCTTGGATAGATGTTAGCTTGAGTCCATAGGAAAAACCGGACTATCAAGAGGGTTCGAGGTGGTTCTCTTAGTACACACTAGTTATAGAGATCATTGGATGCAAGTGAGTCTCTCAGGGGCTAGGGTGGCAGAAGAGGCTTGAAGGAACCAAGTTTGAAGATGTTGGAAACAAGGATCAAAGAAGTGTCGAGTTCCAGCAGAAGAGAAGCCACCGTAGGATACGGTGCCAGGTCACCGTATGATACGGTGACTGCAGCAGATGAAGACCAGAGAAGAAGTTTCTGGCAGAAAAGAGAAGGACCACCGTAGGATACGGTGCCAGTCACCGTATGATACGGTGACTGCAAGAAGAGAAGAAGAAGTCAGTGAGGTGTTGACCTGGCAAGTCACCGTATGATACGGTGAGGTGGTCACCGTATGATGCGGTGGTCACCGTATGGTTTCCAGAGAGTTGGCAGTTGCTGGAAGCTGAAGAAGACGAAGCCACCGTATGATACGGTGGGGTCACCGTATGATACGGTGATACTGAAGAAGGGAAGTCCAGAGATGGAGATGCTCTGGTGGTGACGTGGAGGTCACCGTATGATACGGTGGTCACAGTCACCGTATCATACGGTGATACTTACGGTGACTTGGTTTCTGGGCACTTTTTGGCAACGGCTAGTTTGAGGTTGGTGGCCTATTATAGCGTGGTTGCTCGCCTTGAGTTGCTCTTGGACCCAGGAAAGAGGGAGGTGCTGCCAAGAAGCCAAGAGGAAGAAGTGTGAAGCACTTGAGAGGGATTTGGAGTGATCCTAGTGCTTGAGAGAGTAGTAGCAAGTTGCATCCTTTGATCTCTAGGCTAGTGTGGGCTTGAGAGAGTCATCTAGGGCTGTTACTCTTGGTCTATGGCAAGGCCTAGACCGGTTAGGCGTCGGTGTTGAGCTGTCCAAGGAGATTGTGGAAGTCGACACAAGTTTGTACACGGTCTTGGAGCTTCCCGTGCGAAAGAAGCATCACTAGTGGAGCGCCCTTTGGCACGCATCAAGTGCGGAGCCTTACCTCCGGAAGAGTACCCGGGATCGAGCCCGGCGGGACGTGCCCGCGACTTCACTCGGAGGGTGAAGTGTGCTCTAGGAGGGATCGCCATCGAGCGGAGGGACGGGGTCGAGACTCCGGCGGGAGTGACCCAACGTGGAGTAGGGGAAGGCGCCATCCTTCCGAGACCACGGGAAAACATCATGAGCATTCTCTATCCCTTCTCCTTTACTACTCGCATTTACTTACCGCACTTCATATGATTGCTTGTAGTACTTGAGTTGTGCTCTTATCTTGCTTGTGTGTTTACCTTGGTACCTACTAGCTTCACTAGGTTTGCTTGATTGTCTTGCTCGTGTGCCTACTTGTTATAGCCTATCTAATAGCTCTAAGGACTCTACTTAGTTGTGCCTAGTATCTTGGTTGCTTGTCTCTAGTTATCTTGTCCTTTGCCTTGCCTAGCTTAAGTCTTCCGCTATCTATCTATTGTGCTAGGTGCTAGTGTGGTGTGATTGTGTTATCTATATGCACTAGCTTAATAGGTTAAGGATACTCCTTAGTGTGCTTTACCTGTTACTAGAACTACTCGCTAGGAGTTGCTTGGGTGCAAGTGTTTGGAAATAGATTCTAGAGTGCACCGATTCACCCCCCCCTCTCGGTCACACGATCCTTACAGCCTCTAATAATGTGTACTCACTAACTTTGACGAAACTAGAGCTAGAAAATATATGCTAAACCCTCGCGACGAGATAACATACTTGCCATGGCAACGCAAGAGAGATTTGATTTAACTTCTATACACCTTGGGAGATGAAGCTTTCATTGTCGGGGTCCAAAAAGGGAAGGAATTTTATGAAGAAAATCAAGGACAAAGACCTAACTATATCAGAAGGAAGCGAGTAGACTTCATAAAGATTTTCAAGAACAGAAAGTAATTGCTGCATCGAGGAAGGAAGCAAGAAGAATGTAAGAAGATTGATCCCCTACTATAAAAGCCTTGAAGGCGAAGGAATTAACTATATATTGTGCATTGCATTCAATGTTTTATAAATGATAAGTTAAAATTTATTAAGGGGGGTAGGACGTAAGAATATCTAACTCTACTAATGTTTGATCAAACGAGTACTAACCTCTGTTAGGAGCCAAGAAAATTTTTGCAATCTTTACTAACAAATGTTAAACAAAACCCCGAAGATTTCTTTTTAAGGGATTCCTCATCCTCGAGATACCAATGTTCATCAAGCATGAAGGACATATACACTACATCGGAGAACAACCTCAAGAAATCTACTATATCGAAGAATACATGAAGATTGTTCCCTACGCGGGCATGCGAAGACGAAGAACTAATAATGTCATGACAATTAATTTCAAAATCATCCTACACTAACTACAACGAAATAGGGATACGACATATGAAGAATTTTCAAGAAAGTGACCATGTCAAGAGGGAAGCAAAAACAAGAGCATGAAGATCATTCTCACATATGGCGTGCAAAGATCGAAGACACATTTCGACACCTTGGAACTACCTTCGTAAACATCCACACTAAACTTGGCGAATCTCGGGGACGAGATTCTTTTTAAGGGGGTAGACTGTAAATCCCGGCCCCCTAGGCGTCATTTTTTTTTAAGAAAACCAACCTTCATTAACATAAGTCATAAGGACTTAACTTAAACTAATATAGATGGAAGTTCACTAAATAAAACAACACTGACCTATTCGTGTAAAATAAATATTTTTTTTGTGATTTTGATTTGATTGAATTGTCTTATTCGAGGTTTCAAATATTCGAAGTTGGGCTGTTCTGAAACTCCTCGGACAATTTCTATGTTTGAAAATTTTGTTCATGCATATCATCTCATGAAGCATAGCAAATTGCTAGAATTTTCGTGGGAAAATTGGCTTCACCAAAAATTCCCCAAAATTCACCATCGCTAGTTTTCACAGAAACTTAATTTCTGTGAATTTTTTCAGAATTTTTTAGATCTGTTTGTTTCATCTAAAATTCGAGGAAATATTTAGCCTGTTTGAAAAATAAACAAAATAGTAATAGCTAGTTGGGCTCGGCCCGCGTTTAGAAAATAAAGAAAATGAAAAAGAAAAAGAAGTTTTTACCTCGCTCAGGCCTGCAAGGCCCACTTCGGCCCAACCAGCCCAAAACGAACCGCCTCCATCTTCGTCTACCTTCCGCCGGAGTCAACGCCGCCGCACCGCCCGACCATCGTTGCCTTGCCACGCGCCCGTCGTCCTGTGCGATTGCGGTTGGAGGTATCTGGTGGAGCCACGCGTGCCGAGATCTTTTCCCGCGCCTGGAGCCTCCCATCTCTCTCTTCCCTCTAGCTCTCACTGACAGCCAGGTCCCCGGCGAGTGACCGCCTCACTCTTTATAAAAACCTCAACCGACCCCTCAAACAGCTTCCTCTTGCCATCCTGATCCTCTAGAGTCTAACCCTGTTCGCAATCGTTGCGGCAATTCGACGAATTTCCATTTTTCCTATTCGGCCGCCGCGCCATTGCCGACAATTGAAGCTTTCTGGGTGAGCACTACGTCGATGGTAGTCCTTTTAGCAACTCTAGACCATGCTGACTCTCTTTCCCATCTTTTTCTCTCAAAGCCGTTGGAACGAAAGGACGACGAAGCACCGCGTTTGCCACTGTCTGCGCCGTCGTCGACTGCCAGCCTGCCGCTCCGGCCATCGCAGCCTCTTCTACTTGTTGGTGAGCTTCTACATGTCTTGCGATTGCTTAAGGATAGCACGAATTCGTGAATTCTTCTGTCCCTCCACCAACGCTCGCGTTGCCACCCTACCGTTGCCACCTAGGTCCGCCGCCCGCCGCGCCACCGACACAGGCCGTCTCCGGCGATGAGACGACTACCGGAAGGTAGCTCTCAAGCTCGCGCACCGCGTAAACATGCTCTCCACCGGAGTCCGCCGCGGAATCAACCGCCGGCGAGCTCGTTCTTTTCCGCTGGCGACTGTAGCAATGGTTAAAGTCAGTTAAACGTTAAGCGGCTACGTGGCGTGTCCCGATTGGTCCAAAACTGATTAAGGTTTTTATACTCAAAAATCTCAGAAAATATGGAAAAATGCTAGAAACAATTTCTAGAATCATTTAGTTCTGTTTTGCATCAAAATTTAGTATCATCACTTAAGAGAATTTCTAGAATAAAAATGAAATAGCTTTATGTATATTTCATATAAAAATTTATTTAAGCAATTGGATTAGGACGTATAAATTACTAGAATATTACTTTGAGACAAATGGCACCCTTTTTCACTATTCTCAGTATAAACTTTTAGGAAAAATCTCTAAAATAAAATGGTCTAGATTTATATACAATTCTTATGAATTAATGTTTACCCCATTAAGGAAATAGCTAGATAATTATATAATAAATTTATATACAATCCTTATAACTAAAATATGTAGCTCTTGCTCTAATCACATATAAGTCCATAAAGTTAGTTCGCATAAATATTACTTCTAATCCTAAATTAATTAACTTAGATAAATGAATCTGTTATTTTATTATATTGCATACAAGTCTATTTAAGCCCTATATCTCCCTAGATAAGATAAATTAAAAATAATCCATACATCATGTTATTGAATTTGCTAAGTGCATATTTCCTTATTTTATTAGAAAACCTTTAAACATAGGAAACATTATGTAATATTTTGTAGAAAGGCATACATATAGTTTCTTATGGAATCATATAGACTTCTTTTAGAAATAAATGATAAATAAAGTATATAGCACTTTAAGCTACGTTTTGCTTATATAATTTAATTAGTTTAATGAAACTTTATTAAAGGATGGCACTGTTATGCATGGGAATATGTTGCATAAACATATGCCTTTATGAATGTATATTTTAAATTATGCAAAGTACATGTAGAACATGACTTTGGACTATTTCATATTGAAATAAATTAATTAGGTAAATCATGTTTATGCATAGATACTCATAGATATTTAAGGGAAATAATATCTTAACCTCTAGGATGTTTTCATATGCGTAGATGATATTTATCAATCAATAGTTTTACGTTGAATTTTGCATTTAAGCCATGATAGGATTATGACAACGTAGATCTATCTATTTGCATGTGCCTTAAGCAACCACACATGTTGATTAGTCGAAATAACTTAGAATTTATATAATAGATATGCATGCCATCACCATCAAAAGAATATATGTATCTTTACCATTTTCACCATAGAGAATTACTAAAGAAAGGTTTATGTATAACCCACACTTTACTCTTTTTAAGAGAAAATAGTTAATAAATAACTTGTTTAGGTGAATATGGCCTTCACAAGGCCAGGAGAATATTTTGTAGATAATAACCCCCATAACATAAATAGAACCGCGTAAACCCTAAACTACCATATCCTCTCTTTGGTTATCGAAAGCCCGCTTGCGTGCAGTTTTCTCTACGAGCACTCCGGTTAAATAATTCCTTTCATGAAATGCATTCCATAAACATGCTCTTGGTTTTTATTCAAAATATGGTATTTCTATTGTAGATTTTATTGGATCTTCTTGGATGGCTTTATTTGGATTTCTCGGTGTTTATCGATCGCGGATTGATGCGCACGTGAGTGAATCGTCGAAGGACTACATCGCGGGAAGATCGACACTTGAAGATCGTCGTATGAATTATGTATATAAAGGTGCGAGGCAAGCACACCCCCCTTGATCATTTTGATCCTATGTTTGCGAAAGCATTTAAGTGCTTAATATGTAGGATTAATTTGTGCATAATTTATATAACTAAAAATACTCATTTGGGAAATGGTAGATACTACCTATTTGATTTTATCCCCTTTGTTGAACTATATCATATCCCCTTGTAAACATAGGTTTGGTTATCATAATGGTCATACACTCTAAAGCTTTATGGTATAATTAATTGCTAATTAAGCTTGCTAAAATGAATGACTATATTTTGTATAATGTAAGTACATGTATAATCATTAAATTTACGATTATGTTGATGGGAAATTATTGTTGATGATACATGATGATAATTTAGATGTTGACGGGTTTTGATGTGATAATGTTTAATTGGATTAATGATTGATTGATAGAATGATGATTTGGAGACCCGTCGCATCGCATAAGGACCGGTACATTTGTAACTTGATTTAAGGAAACATCGTGCGACCATGGATGCTGGTATGGGACGGTCATGGCTAAGTAATTAGTTGAATGTTGCCTTGCCTTCTAGAAGTAGAGAATGTATGGATATAATTTTACCCGATCTGGTATTTATTATTCAGAGGGACCTCCATCACTACGGTTTTTGGGCTCAAGGTTTACCAATACAATGAATTGTACCCTTTTAATTCCTGCCTAACTATCCATGTTTGAAGGAGGGGAAAATTGTACCTCTGGGATGTTAGCTGGTAGGTACGGAGGGATTTTACAATTTAGGGAAGGCAAGGTTAGCAAACGGCTAATGAAAACGTCATGCGTGATACCGATGTGCACACTTCGTGAGTGCACGTGCTTGCAACACCACAGACGGTCACTCACTGTCCATGGTACAGCGTACAACTCTGCAGAGTCATAATCCATCGAATGGCCGTGCTTGCGGTCTCAAGCTCCTTAATGATAGGTCTTTGTTTAGAGAATGGTTGGGATAAAAATTGATCATGATTATTATGGTTATTAATATATGAATGGCATAGTTGATGATTGTTGTAGGAACTTGACTTGGAGGTCAAGTATGACACTTTATTTATAATTACTTGTACTTACCTTTATGCAATTTATATTCAAGCAAATTAATTTAGTAATTAGTTCATTAATCAAGTTTAGATTGCCATTTGCTCATTTATGCAAAATTACCCACATATTTACCTTCCTTCATTTGGCCCTGCATATAATTATGATTTTACTATTATTCACCCGCATTGCTTGCCTCCGATAACTTGGTTTCAGAGATGACGAGGATTCCGGTGGAGGAACGATGCTGTTCTTTCTAGGAGTTCAACTTCCAGTCAATTGCCTGTGGGATGAACACGGGGCACACGCTGGAAATTTGAATCCCTTTATATTACCGCTGAGTTTATTTCTTAAGGTATTTTGTCGGCCGTTGAGCCAATATTTTGTAAATTTTAAATAAACTTGATAGTTTAAATTTTGATATGGTTATGGTTCCACTGTGATTTCCGTGTGTACTTGTCATTGATCCTGGGGCAAGTACGGAAAACACGGAGTTTCGGGTGATTTAATACCCGGGACGCTGCAGGAGCAGTCAAACGTAACATGTTTTTCACGATCAACCATCAATCTATTTTGCACCGGAGTCTTGATGAGCATGAGCATTTCACATTGACTCTTGAGCACCTTTATCATTGTTCGGTGAATTAAGGATAATAATGGAATACTAAAGAGAAATAAGTTTTGTAAATAACCTATAAATTCATGACAGTACTAATTATTGAAATAAATATGAAAATATTGGACGGGTTTATACCAACATGAGTTTTAGACATCAAAGAAAATAGCTAGTGCCAAGTGCCTTATGATGATTGCCTCTTGATTATAGTTACAATTTTGCAATTCGAAAATAATAGAAGGACAAAACTATGCTAAAATCAGCTTATTATGTGACAATAGAAGAATAAGAAACAATTAAAATTCAAAACAAAGCAACAGGAAAGGATTGTGCCAACAAAGCAACAGGAGGCAATGAAAATTTGACCTACGGCTGACGTTTGCCTCTGGTGGCGATTTGTTCGCCCGTGATTCGTTGTGTAGTAGAGGCACCAAACATGAACAGAGAGGGATCGAGGAAAGGTCCAACCTTGTAGAAGGTGTACCTGAAGGTGCTTGGATATGCATGATGGTGATTTATGCGAGCGTCAAAGGAGGCGTCATCATTGTATAAATCGATGTGGAAAGCTGAACAAAGCAAGGACACGAGCTATGAATGATCCACAATAAAATCATGCAGAAAAATTAGAGCTGAGAAAAGAACATCTTATTCTAAAGAAAGATTGGTGATTGTACTCAGCATCTGCCCAAAATGTTGTAAATTCTATCAGGACTGGAGCATGATTGGTCATTTTATATTGGGATGCTGTTGAGTGGAGAGGGAGTTACTACAGGAATTAATGTCGCAGGATTAATGCCATCAACAACATTAGTCTTTTTTATTGCAAATGGAGGAGTACTAACGCACGGGAGTTTCTTTTAGCCTCTCTCATTGTGGCCAATTACATGATGTGAACAAATGGGTGGACAGGGAAGAATAATACTAGTTTCAATATGTGCATGGGAGGTACTAATGCTTGGTAGACTATGAACCATGCTAGTAGTGGGTAATAATGCACCAGGCAAAGGACGGACGGACAGATCAAACCATGACTCTGGATCCAACTGTAGGTGTAAATAATTGAGATGATGTGGCTGCATAAGAGTTGAGAGAAATGAGAGTTAAAGACCTTTAGTTGTTGGTTATAAAAAGATATAGATCAGAACATTCAAAATCATATTCACCTATTTGTGTTGAAAAGTACTTTATAGTTTTTTCAGAATTTTGTAGATGCATTATAATAGGTTATGTATCAGGCCACGGTAACATTATTCTTGTTTCTTAACCATAGGGTAACTTTTTTATGCTGATTAAAAGGTTATCATTCAACTATTAACAGGATTCGAATTTCCCTCTCGATTCTAAAATACGAGGGGGGTCATTTGCTCGTTTGGAAAGTTAAAGAGAGAAGAGAGATTAGTGCTCGGGAGTAACAAGGTCTGCTCCGGAATAAAATGTTCTCACATGATTTCTAGGAGCCACACATAACTGCAAAACTGGAATCTGATATCGTTTTTCACCTATTGGACCACATTAGTTCAAGAACGTAACAGGATTCTTGATCGCATTAATCATAGGTAACACGTGTCGTGTTCTAAAACAAAGGCATATATAATATATATAAGTCCAAATAGACAAGGTAATGTTGATTGTACAATAAACTTTCTATTTTCTATAATTCTCTCAAACTACTAATTTTGCACTGTCTGTTCCTTCTTGAGATGGACAACTCTTCAGCGCATTCAGGAGGATTTTTTATTCCTGGAGTCGCTCAAATAGACTGCCATCGAAGGCTCCCCTGATAGTTTCTCTTTGCAACAGGCCATCTTTATCCTTCGCCACGCTGGAGAGCAAAAGCCATTCACCAGCGGCAACGAACCTGTGAGCACATATCATAATGACAGATATGTGAAACAGAACTCCAAGAAGACATTTCAAGCGAAAATGGCAAGAACATAGATTGTCAGCTTTTTTTTAGAGGAAAAAAAAATTATACTAGAATGTTTCATAGAAACTATCAATTATTGAAATACTAACTGACAAATAGAATGTTTCAACAAGATTGAAAATGGTACAGCCAAGGAAATCACACGTATCATTGTAAATTCAAGATACACCCACATGAGATCCTTGTATCAACATACTATTATGAAGAAATAAGAACTACAACACAAACAAAAGCTTAAGATGTAGGAGTACTTGGAAGAGAAAACTCAGACCCACAACCAAGAGACTATGCCATTAAGATAGCCCAACATCAACATAAGCTATAGTTAGCTATGTAAACTTACCATCCCATAAAATCATACATATTGCGGTTTCCTTTAAGCATCGATATCAACTCCTCCCTCGTCAAAGCATTTGGATGAGTTAGACCATATTTGCTAAATATAGCATCGAATTTCGATGGATCAACCTGTACAGAGCAAGTAAAATTAATTAGAGATTATGTATCTCGTCTGACAAATAAAATTGTTTTGTGTGTTTGTGATAGAGAGAAAGAGAACAAGACTAGACGGTGAGAATTTTGTCAGGCATACATACCTTCCTTCAGTATCGTAGGTTTCGGAATCGCTCCCCATGCTTACCCATTGTGAATGTTCTTTACATGGATGGAGAGCAAAGGGGAGGGTAACCATCCCTACATTCCAAAGGAGTATAGTTAATTAAAAACTCTGTAAACCTTGTATTCCAGGCTCAAAATCATGTGCATTTTAACATAAGCATCGGTCTAAAATAAACATGGACATAGGGTATATAGAATGTCGGCAAAAGGTTGGCTTCTCAAAAGAGAATCATTTCGCCGGCCTAACTATGTGTCTTTCTTACTCACTTAAGAAACAAAAAGGTGACGTGACACTCAAAGACATCCCCAAATTAGATGTCTCTGGAAGTGTGAAAGTGTGAAGGGTGACAACAAGGCTCCATCATGTTGCAGAAAAAGGAAACATGTACTGACTGAGGCCATCAGAACGTTAATTAATTACCGGCTGAGTGGGATAACTGAGGACGAGTTGATCAGGAAAGCGCTCACGATAGATACAGGTACCCGCACCCAATGCTCGCAGACCTGAAATGCAAAGGGATCGAGCACAGACAGCATGGTCACAACAATAGCAGCAGTGACATAGGATCTTCTTATCTGTTGTCCTTAAACAGAACGATTTCAGTTTGCACGCGAACGCAACTGCTCATGTGTTCAGTCGGATGGAAAAGGCTTATGATTTCAGTTTGCTATGTGACTGCTTTTCTGAAATGCAACGAGACAGACTGATCGACGACGAAATTGAATCGCGTCAGGTGATTCAGTTGGACGCGTACCTTGAAACGTCTCCCACGGGTAGATGATGCCATCGCCGTTGCGGTCGAAGAAGGCCACGTGCTGCTGAAGCACGGTCAAGCCGCGGGGGTCGCGGCCCTTGGTCCCCTTCGGGTGGCTCGGGTCCACCGCCTCCATAGCCCGAGCGAGATCTGCAAAACCAAGAGGGAGACAGACATGCTCCTAATCAATGTGTACGAGCTGTGTTACGGTCCTCCTAATCACAAAAAAGACAGCGTTGTCTCCAACTTTGTTATATCGGTAACGACGGCCTCTCTTTCTACTAGTAGATTGGATGAGCAACAGTGTATCTAATATCTCGATGGCACTGCGTCAGTGAAGGAGAAGGAACGAGGGAGTTGCTTACATGGCTTGGGAACCTGCTCCTGCAGGTCAGGGTTGAGCCTCCGCTCCCTGGTGACGGGCGCGTGGGGAGCCTCCGTCGACAGCGACTGGTCCGCCGGCGACAACGGCGACCGCGACGCCATTCTCACTCGCGCGCTGAGTTTGCGGGAACTGCGCGCAGATTAAAAAAAAAGGGAAGAACGAACCAACTGGTTCAGGACTTGCGGATCGAGAGAAGGAACCGGAGCCGTTACAGAGCACGTATTGAAGAAACGGCAGGAAGGGTTGGGAAGTATACCTTTGCAGGCGGAGGAAGGCGAGATGGGGTTGCCGTGCGGGAATGCTCGAAACTAGCTGCAGAGTCATGGTCGCTCAATCGGTGCTCGCTCCCTGCTTTTAAAAGCGGCCGCTGCAGAAATATGGGCGCGCCGGCCCGGCTGCTCCCTCGCCCGGGACAACAGCGCATCGGGGAAGGAAGTACACGTGGAGCAGACTCGGAATGCGCGAGAATTTGGAGATTCTCTGTGCACGGAACGTGTCTGACCGCAACAGAATGTGGTACTGTGCTGAACTAGTGATGTGTACTAGCCAGCGCATTCCGCGTGTGCTTCGATCGCGGCCAACGTCACATGGAGAGAGAACCCAAGCCTGTGTCTCTCTAGGCCGGGTTACTGCTCGATAAACAGTGGGCAGACGGCCCACACGGCCTGCGTGCGAGGTGCCCGTCTCATTGCTTGTACGATTGTTCCACTGCATTGGCGTGCATGTAGGTGCCACCGCACCCACACTGTTCTCGCTTGCCAGCAGCCAGCACAGCAGGCGATAGGGCACAAAAGTAAGGGTGCTTTCGGCGCATGGGGTCTAAATTTAGGATTTTTACAACGAATATTTTAATTACAAATAAAGTTTAATTACAAAATTAATTTTAGGACTCCGCTCGAAATTCGCGAGACGAATCTAATGAAGGTAATTAAGTTGTAATTAGACGGTAGTTACTGTAGCATCACTGTAGCAAAATGTAGATTAATTAGGCTCATTAGAGTCGTCTCGCGATTTAGAGGGAGAGTTGTGACATATGTTTTGTCATTAAATTAATAAAAGTAGTTTTAAATAGCAAGATTCTCTTTGATGGGATAGGTGCTAAAAATTAAAAGGGGTGCGCCGAACGCACCCTAAGTCAAGCTTCGCAATCTTTTCAGCCAGAAATTTAGCCGGAAAGGCCGAATAAACAATGTTTCGAAGGGTGGGTTCGTTGCATGGGTCTAAACTTTAGAGGATTTTTTTAATGAATATTGTAATTACAAATAAAGTTTAATTATAAAACTAATTTTAGGACTCCGTTCGAATTCGCGAGACGAATCTAATGAGAGTAATTAAGGTGTGATTAAAAGATAGTTACTGTAGCATCAAACATAGATTAATTAAGCTCATTAGATTCGTCTTGTGATTTAGAGGGAGGTCGTGACATAGATTTTGTCATTAAATAAATAAAAATATTCTTAAATAGTAAGATTCTTTTTAATGTGACAGGTCTAAATTTTATAGGGAGGTGCAACGAACGCGTCCGAAGTTGGGAGAAGTGCAACACCAAAAGTTCCAAACGGTTCTCGCTAGAAATGTCCAGCCCGTGCCCGGCGTCCGGAGAGCGGCACGCGTCCTGCACTCCTGGTGTGCTGTCCGCTTGCGCTGGCGCGCGCCGAGGACGACGGACGCGTCACGCTCGCTCGAGCTCCTTCTTTCTTGGGTCACGGACTCGTGGCGCCACTGGGCCATCCCAGAGTTCCTTTCGAGCGTCCAATGGAGACCAAGCCGTCGGGCTGAGTTCTGGCCATTGCAACGATCGGTGCACATGTCGCCGGCGCGAAGGCACATTTGACGAACAGGGTTCCAAGCTGACGGACTGAGAGACGTCGTTAGTAAGGCGGTCAGTGGTTGAGAGACGATTTCTGCAGTAAGAGACGAACGAAGAATTCTGTCTGAGCGTGGGGAGCATACCCTGGACGCAATTTGGGTCTGTGTTTCTCCTGGATTGTATATAACGCTAAGGGGAGAAGGATTTTAGTGGATATGAACCAACATGCAAATTTCAATAAATTAAAAATTGCAGCTGTCTATAGCTAGGCTCATTCTGCAGGAATTAGCTAGAACCACACTGATTTTTTTTCTTTGGTTCATCGCATCCATTTGGCGTTGTCGTCGTTGTCCAGGCAAGGGATGTTTAGTCCGCGTCGGCCTTCACGTTGCACAGCCGCCGCCACTCCGGCTAGCTGCTTTCGTTCTCCTTCTCGTCACGCCGGTCTTTCTCCCGGTGGGACACGTCCGCCTGCGTCGCCCACGCCTTGTGCTGCTCTGACACGCTGTTGTGCTCGTGTTGGCCGGCATTTCCGTCCACGTCCTCCGACACGGCCGCTTTGTCCTCTTCGCTCTGAGGTTGCTCATCTGGCTACTCGCGTGTTGGCTCGAACTCCAGCGATGGACGCAGGGGGCTCAAGAACACTCGACGCACGCGAACACCGTGGACAGAGAGACAAGCAGTTATTCGCTGCGAAGAAACCGAGCAGCTTTGTCGTTGTACTATGGGTGCGTTCGCGCACCCCCTCTAATTTTTAGCACCCATCACATCAAAGAAAATCTTGTTATTTAAGACTACTTTATTAATTTAATGACAAAACATATGTCACAACCCTCCTCGCGAGACGAATCTAATAAGCCTAATTAATCTATATTTTGCTACAGTAATACTACAGTAACCATTGTCTAATTACGGCTTAGTTACCCTCATTAGATTCGTCTCGCAAAACGGAGTCCTAAAATTAGTTTATAATTAAACTTTATTTGTGAAACCCTCTAAAATTTAGACCCCATACGCCGAACGCACCCTATATTGCAGGGATATAAACCGCTACCTTACTTTTGCCCAAAAAAAAACCGCTACCTTACTTGCCCGTTAAGATCCTACATGCGCGTCATGATCCACATGAACGGCGAAGAATCGAGCAGCTTTTTCGTTGTATATTGCAGGGATATAAACCGCTACCTTACTTGACCGTCGGGAGTGGACTACCCGACGCCGTGATGACATGTGGGGCCTCGAAAAGCCGTGTCGCTTAACAAGCGGCCACGGTGTTTCCATGGCATTGGCATGCGAGCTGAAGAACCGGGGTTATGCTTTTTTAAAATGTTATTCGCTCCATGTCTTTTAAGCGTTCATTCATTTTGCTCTTGAGAGGTATAGTGCAGTCGGTTCTCTTTGGCTTTTCTTTTCATTTGTACTCCTTTTCGAATAGCACAAACTTGATTAATGAACCAAGTTAAGCGTCCCACCATCATTTTTTCTTGTAAAGTAAAGAAAGTCATAATGAACCACAGATTGTAACTTGTGGGATTTGAACCATGTAGGTTACCATTCAAAGCATGATATTTTTGGATGATATTTGACATATCCTCATGTCGGAATTTGCATTGTCCAGAAATTTGCCAACTAGACTAAAACCTTTCTAGAAGAAGTCAAAAATTGCTAACATGAATATACCAATGGGTACGGAATTAAACTTCTTCCTATGAACCGGTGCTCGACATGCGTGTCCGCGAAAAAGATAAAAATACAGAGACGTTTTGTGGGTTTTGTTGAAAGCTTGGCACGTCTCTTGAACTAAATATTATTGGATCTATTAATAGTAACGTGCTAAATTGAAGATGATACTATTCTCTCTGTATTGGATCTACTCCGTGTTAAGAAGAATGAAAATGTAGAAATAGAAGACCACTAGGTATTGGTTCCAAGGTGTGTGAAGTGATGTACAAATCAAAACTGATGGAAAGTTGCAAGTACCACATTGGCAGCATGAAGCACCATTCAGGAGTGAAACATTTGAAGTACCGTTGACCAAAATATCTGCCGATTTTTTCTCCCAAGTAATTCGCTCCAGCAGGCACCGGGTATTGCCCACCGAGTATTGAGGGCCAACCAAAAGAAAAGATGAAATGGGAGAAAAAGAATAAAAGGAGTAAGTAAAAGCAAGTTGGTCCACCCGCTTTTCTGTAGTCAGTGCAATAACATGTCACATACAAGCACCGTAAATGGTACCATGAGCTCAATAACTCATGCCTGGAACTAGAAAGTCTCACGAAGCATTTCCATTTCTGCTCAGAGGCACATGATTGACCGAGCTACTGCAGCAACCACAACCAATGTGACAGAGACACAGACCCATGGCCAAGGTTACCATGCATGGTTTTCCGTTGATACCGAAAATAAATTTTTGGACATGACTACTCCTTTCATCCTTTGAGCTACTTATAGAGAAGAGAGATTGCAGCAGCTCGCTCTATTCTTTCTTGATGGACAAAATGTTGGTTCCGCATCTAGGTAGGCCTAACTCAGTCGAGGGTTGATTACTACTAGCATCGTTCTGTTTATAGATCGGCAAGCAGAATGGTCAATTTGGAATTCGGGGTGGAAACACCTCAAGTGCTGCCTTTTTTTGAAGAAAACCTCAAGTGCCTGAGGCTTAGTGTATATATATATAGTGTAGCCGATCTTGCATAGCACCAGTGCATTTGCCTAGGTCGCCACGAGATGGAGTCTTGATTTCTTCAGGTGTTCTTTTGTGGATGGAAGTCACGTCAAGTTTTATTTAGTTCGAGTTTTTTTTTTTTTTTGAGTTTTGGTTTTCTAAAAAAGTTGATTCTAGATTGTGGCTTTTGAAAACGAGAAGACCGGCCCTTTAGTAAAAGGTAACTCTGGATCGTGGCTTTGAAAAATCAGGTTCTCGAGTGTCACTTTTGAGAAAGCATGCATTGTTCTAGCTAGCCTTTGAAAGATTGGTTTTGAACGTTTGATTGAGCATTGATGTGAATGGCGTGTAATAAACCTATATACAGTGGCAACCTGAAAACATCCGAAACAAACTAGCTCGTTTCCGTCAATCAAAAAAGAAAAGAAACAACTAGCTCGGGATGATGAGTAATTTGTATGGCATACATCTGAAACAAACATCGGAACAGAAGAGAGACGGCCGGTGCTGTGACTAACATGGTAAATTTGTACTAGTATGGAATAATTTCGCTTGTGCAGAAGAGTACACTATGACTAATGTAAATCCATCGTTCGAAAAAACTATGTAAATCCAGAGCTAAAGTAAACGAGGAAATGCTTGCGCGCGGAGCAAAGCGAGGGGGTGTAGGTGTAGGCACACTAACAACGAGGAGAGACGCCTGACGGTCGAGCAGCCTTGTCTTTGCGCGCATGCTCTCACTTGGGATCGAGGGCAAAGGGACAGCAGCAGAGAGAGAGACCAGAGAAAAGAAAAGGGGAACCAATGATGATCCGGAAGCCCAAACCGTGCTAACCATTGTGCCAAAAGCTGTACGCCTCCCTCGCGGCGACAGCGAGAAGCAGGCATGCCGCACAGCCGCAGCACCCAAACAACCTAGAGTACTACGTGACCGCGTGCGCCACCGACCGACCGACCGATCGCAGGGCCGGTGAAGCGACCCGACGGCCGGCCCGGTCGAGCGCTGGTCGATCGCATGCCCGCGCGCGCGTCACGAGGAGCACGACAATTCACGGCGGCACGACGCCCCACGCTTTCACCGATTCGGCAGCGGACTCCGCCTACGTAGCGCCCGCCCCCTTGTCCTCGCCACCCCCAAATGCACACGCACAACCTTTGTCCTTCTTCACTGCTTGCTTCTTCACCGCCACCACCTCCTCCTCCTCCTCCTTATCATCACTTGAGCTTCTGCCTTTTCTCCTTCCTCATCTCGTCCTTGCGCATCTGTTCTCGATCGCCTCTCTTAATTCGTCCCCAGCTGCTAGTAGCTTGATCGATCTGGAGAAAGAGGTGGAGGAGATGGGGCGCGGCAAGATCGAGATCAAGCGGATCGAGAACGCGACCAACCGGCAGGTCACCTACTCCAAGCGCCGCACCGGGATCATGAAGAAGGCGCGCGAGCTCACCGTGCTCTGCGACGCCCAGGTCTGCATCATCATGTTCTCCTCCACCGCAAGTACCACGAGTTCTGCAGCCCAGGAACCGAGTCAGTACATATATAGTGCTCCATCCCTCCTCCGATATATCCTCAACTGATCTGCTGCCTGCATCAGCTAGCTAGCTAGCTAGCTAGCTGCTTACCAATTTCTATAATCTGCACTTCTCGCTTGATGTACGTCTTGATTATGTACTACTCACTTCTCCTATTTCTTGTCTGATTGTTGTAGCGTCAAGACCATCTTTGACCGCTACCAGCAGGCCATCGGGACCAGCCTTTGGACCGAGCAGTATGAGGTGGTGATTCTTCCTCTCTCTTTTTGATTTCTCCTCTCTTCTCTTTCTTTGCAAAATAAGCTAATTAATGAATCGCTAGCTGCTTTCCTCTTCACACTTTAATTTGCATGGGATGATAAGATCTACATATAAAGGCCTCTCACTCTCTCTCTTTTGTTTTTCATTCTGGTTTGTTTTCATTTCAGAATATGCAGCGCACCCTCAGCCATCTCAAGGAAATCAACCGCAACCTGCGCACCGAGATCAGGTCAAGCGGATCTCTTTATTACTAGTTTGCTCTTTCCTCTCTCTTCGGTTTCTCTTGGGGAATTCTGAGAGATAATTCTTTAGGCTCGATTTGTTTGTGTGTTTAGGCAAATGGTGGCGCTAATTCTGTAGGCTTGATTTGTTTCTGTGTTAATTTAGGCAAAGGATGGGTGAAGATCTGGACAGCCTGGAGTTCGACGAGCTGCGCGGTCTTGAGCAAAATGTTGATGTTGCTCTCAAGGAGGTTCGCCACAGGAAGGCACGTACAAACCCTAATCTCTGCTTCATCTCCTAGCACTGGCGTGCTAGATCTATCTCTTATCTCCCGTGCTTTCAGATCCTTGCATATTTCATGCTCCTTGGGGTTCGGTAGATCTCTGTGTATCTTGAATTGTGCGTGAGCCCATGTGCTTGTTTGCTGGAATTCAACAAGATTTTCGTGTGACAATCATGCATCTATATTCTAGGAGTAAATTTATGTGCTTTTTGCCACAAACTTTAAACATCATTTCTTTTCTTTCTAGATCTTTTCTTTAGATTATAAGAACTCGGAATCGGTTGGCGTTTTTAAACAATATGAGAGAGGATTGGTTGAAGTATTCAGATTCATCTATAATTTTAGCTCATGCTAATGCTATAATCTCCCTTTTTCCTGATCCGTTCTCTTTTTTGAATTTGCAGTATCATGTGATCACTACACAGACTGAAACCTACAAGAAGAAGGTGAGGCAGCAAATAAAGCATTATATTCTCAGTAGTTATGCACTGCATATTTGCGAATTGAGTTTATAAATTACTTTGCAAGCTGTAATAGCTAGCTGCCCCCAAATTTTTCTTCACATAAATATGACTTAGATCTCTCAAATACCATTCGCCTTGAGCCCTTCACTTGACCAATGACCCTGCAGTCCTACAGTTTCTTAGTTTTATCAAGTCGGCATGCCACTCATCAACATCTTGTGTTGTGCCGTCCAGATCTTCTTGTTCGACAATTTTTCCTTGAGCATATATATATAAGTATTCAAATAAAATTTATATAACTCATGATTTGCTGACCAAGCGTTACTACTACAGGAAAAATCATAGGCATTAAATTTTTCTTGAGTATATGACTTTTTGTTTGGTGAATCTACCTATCTGCACTAGGAACCATGCATTCATATATGTTCCAATCTTTGTACTCGCACATTTGACTCTTCAAGTAGTGATCAACCAAATATCTGGTAGACACCACCACGCCTCAACCGGAACTTGCACGCCAATATACAGCGTGCATTAGCATGAATGTCTGTGCCCCTTCCATACCCAACTCCCTCACCACGTTAACCTGAGGCTCTACGCAACTTAGCAACTAGGTCCATGCTGTAGAACACTAAGTACTAACTAGTGGATCTTGGGCCATGTCATGTGCTCCATGCACGCACTCGTACATACACATGCACGACCGTGTTTGTCAGTATGCAGTCGATGATCAATACATGCATCGGTCTCTGCCTTTTAGAGGCTAGAATGAATCGAGAAACAGACGAAAGGACAGTGGTGTTAGAGCCTCCGTATGCATGCATCCGTGAGTCTCCCTTGTTAAGCCTGCTTGTAGCTACTCTCTGGATCAAGGGGGGTCCCTACGAAAATATTGCAGAGGGATGAAAAGTGGAGAATACCCCTTCTCTGTCTCGCCGCAGCCCATGGCCATGGCGCCCGCTTCCTCCAGCTTCGTCGACGTTCTCTCCAACGCATCCCCGCATGAGCGCCCCGACGCACCCGGACGAGCTCGCCACCGCGCCGCTCGCTACCGCGCAGCCCGCCGGCGGCCGCCCCGCGCCCGAAGCCCGCCCCACGGAGCCTGCCGCCGCACAGCACGCCCCGCGCCGCGCCGCCTGACCGAGCTCGCCCCGCGGAGCCCGGTCGAGCTCGCCACAGAGAAACCGACCTGCTGCGGAGCCACCATGGCTTCAAGCTGCTCGAATCCATGGAGTTGTTGGTCTTCGGCGACGGCCCGTTGCTCCTGCAGCAGCGTCTCGTGACTCGTGAGGATAAGGCCAGCACATGGTGATGCGGTCGGTGAGAGAAGAGAGAAAGTACTCATCACGTGGGTTCCATAGTTCTCCAAGCGATGTAGGGATGATACTTCCACAGATCTCGTGCTTATTCTGGTCCCCCGGCTATCCCGGGATTAGCATGTCATACACTGATTTTTATGATGTTGCACCATGGCATGATACTTCCACAGATAAGACTCAAAGTGGAGGCTTTATGATTTACAAAAGTATGGAAATAGATCCTTTCAGTTTGTACTTTGGCTTCACCACTGAATGTAGTCGTCAGTCAGTACACTGCCATGACCATTGGCTGAAACATCGGCTAGTTCGTTTCCCAATTACCCAAAAATACTTGTCGATCTCTAGACCCTTAACCCCACCACGTGATCGTTCTATGTTGTACGTACATCAGATGGTTGAGTTTCTCACTATAAATGTAAACAAATGTTTTTTTTGAAAATGGGGCAGGAGCGCTGCCATTCATTAAGATAGGAGAAATCAAAAGTACATCCTAAAGGTACATAAACTAACCCAGCATTAAAGCCAGGTCCGAGCTAAGGTCATCACCTAGCCCGAGAAAAAAGAGAACAAAGAAAATAAACTAACAGACACAACTTGAGATGACGGTAGCCCATGAAATCCTGGACGCTCTAACAACCAGGAAGGTCACTTGCAATGAGGATGTCGCAACTCATGATCTTCAGCAGTCCTCACTTGGTACCTCAGGAGCAAGTGTCTTACAACTATCAGCTGCTCTTAGAGAGCCCACTCACATTGTTGTTATTGCAGAAACATGATTGTGGCTGATTACCTTCTTGTTCTTCTTCCTACTATCGGGAGCTTTTGTTAACTTCCTGATTCCTTGCATTAGCATAGCCAATCTCAAAGCTTCAATGTTGCTCCCCTTCGAGAGCTTCTTGCAGGTGTCTAGGAATCGTCGTAAAGGCCAGGACTCCAACTGCTTTTCCTCCTTGATAAAAATCCATTTCTTGGTCAGCATATCCCGAACCACCTTAAAGGCTGGCTTCTGAGGCTTCATGTTAATCACTGATTTGTGTCCACAACATTGGTTGCTCTTCAGGCTCACAACAGAAACTTTCTTCCCGGCTGATGTGTTTGGCACAGTAGGAGGTGATTGATGGGGAACCACATTCTGCTTGAGGCTGCTTAGGGCTTTAATCAGTTCATGCCCAATCTGTTTGTCCGCCTCACTTCTGATCATCAATGGAGTCTCACTAAGCTGGCTTTGCCTAGTCTGATCTTCAGCGGGAAGCTTGACAACAGGCGAGGGCATGAGAGTCTGAAGCTGTATGGTGGCCTCCAGCACCATCGGGTCCATCGATTTCTGGTAGGCCGCCGGTGGCGGATCAAGCTTGAGGAAGATCAAGCTATCATCAACAATGACACCGACGTCTCTTGTGTTGTGAGACGAACCCCCAGGGCAGTGACCTTCATGGCGCCACCGCTTTTGTTCAAAGCGACGAGATGGGCACTCTGTGGAGACGTGACCAAATCTGCGACAACGCCAACATCTTGTTGGGTGACAACAGGACACGACCTTGTGATCTCGAGCTAGGCAATTAAAGTATAGCCCCTTCATCTTCCTAAAGAAGAACGCACGTCGCTCATCTTGCTGCCGGGGTGAGCCATCTGGATGAGCTGATGTGCGAAGCTCCTTGCGTTTTCCATTCACACCTTGCCAACCTTCAACAATGTTTTTTAGCTCGTGATAGGAGTCCTGTTGGCGTACCTCAGTAGCAACGCCGCCTTCGGTGGTCAGCTGCCGAAGCCGTCCTCCTTGGTGGCCGAGGACGCTCTGCCGCAGCAGCACTTCCTTGTAGGACGGCATGCCCCACCGTGGAGCAGCAGCGAACCTCGAATCCGCCTCCCAGACCACAGCAGCCAGGTCGACATGGCGGAGCTGAGCACACTTCTTCACTTTCAGGCAGCGATTGGTAACGTCGGGCCAAATCCCTCTCTGCTCCAACTCGTGAGTCTCACAGAGGGACTGCCCAGCTGGATAAGAGGCATCCACAACCCCTTCAACCTTCTCTCCGCCGGAGCTGCCCGCCGGATCGAGTCGGGGGAGGTCCTCCGATCTGCTGCTGTGCTGTGAGGAAGGATGATTTGGTGGTGGTCTGGGTTGGAGATGGAGGAGAGGGTGGTGGATCTGAGCTCTGGCTGGTGAAGGAGGGTTGGAGGTGGCTGCCAGCCGGGGACGAGCCCGGCGGCGCGGTCGCCCCCACAGTCGCCAGGGGCGTGCGCGCTGTCTATAACGGTCGGTTCGTGACGTTTGCTCGTGATTCTGAGTCGGTCAAATGTAAACAAATGTGGTTGTGCTAGGTGCAATTTGTACCCATAATCCATTTCCCCCAAAGTTTTGGCACGAGAAAAATATTTCGTCACAGTTCTTTCCGTCAAAATCTCCAACTGGTGATACTAAAATCACATACATTTAGATTTTCTTATTTGGGTTGATTGAAATGTAGATGAACTTTATTTTAGTAACTAAACTAGGACTGCTCATGTGGAATTACACAAAAGTGGAGTATACTCCTACTTGAAACGAGCATGTGCATATGGCGATTATGCAGTATGGACTGCACACTAAAATATTTCTCTTTTAATCTTCTGTTTGTTTATACAAGTGTCTATAAACTGGCCATATAGTCCTTGATCAGTAGCCAGAGAGATTTACTTTTCTTGTCGATATCTGAGCTGGGTTTTGTGAACAGGGAGGCATGAACACAGTGTATGACACCATGCATGCATATCGAGAGTACCACATTGCCACTATTTACATGTGTGGTTAATGATTCTTGTATATGCAGCTTACTTATGTATGTGCACATATGCAGGTGAAGCATTCGTACGAGGCCTACAAAAACCTGCAGCAGGAGCTGGTAAATAATTAAGCTCTCGTTGACAAGCTAGAGTTTCAGGGATTGATATATCTGACAGTTTGTTGGTGGGCGTGCAGGGCATGCGCGAGGATCCGGCGTTCGGGTTCGTGGACAACACGGCGGGGGCCGGGTGGGTCGACGGCGGCGGCGCGCCGGACATGTACGCTTTCCGCGTGGTGCCCAGCCAGCCCAACCTGCACGGCGTCGCCTACGGCTCCCACGACCTGCGCCTCAGCTAATTTGATCGTCACGTACGTCGGCCGGCCTCCATATTAGCCAGCAGCGTCCATGATGCATGCATTGCAGATCGACGTACGACCCCTCCGATCCGCCGCGCGCCAACAAAATTACCAAGCAACGTCATTTATGTAACAATAATAAAATGGCCTTACTACTGCCATGCTACCATCGATGAACCAACAGCTAGCCTAAGTTCACGTGTGTAAGTTCGTCAAGCCATCCGCGGCGATATGCTTCGTTTCATGTGTGTCTGAGGTTGCTCTGTATGCACGCATGTGTAGTCCGTGTCTCTGAAGAGCAAGGAGACGGTGTGTGGAACCGATGAAGGTGTATCGTTTATGCTTGTAATGTAAGGCACTGTAGACTGTTATATAACTCGATGCTTGAAAACGTCCTTGGTGATGGATTAGAGCTACTCATGCAGGTGTTCCATGCATGTTCCTCCTTCCCAGTTGCAATAGCACTCAGCATGTGTTGGCTAAAATGACAATGGCTGTGAGGGAAAAATGGGAGGATTGCAATAGCACTCAACATGTGTTAGCTCCAGTGACATGGATGAATGCAGCAGAACAGTCGACGGCGCAGATAAATTCTTCGGAGGCGCGCGTTATTGATTGGTTGAGCTGCAACGGAGAGGCTTTGCAAGTTGAAACTGATCGAGCAGACCTCACCATCAGTACAGTACATGGCCAGGAACAGAACAATACCGCAGGCTCTTTGAACGCCACCACGGTCGACCTCTTCAACCTTGACGGCCACGCATGTCGATCGACGGCGCACTTTAGTTACATAGTAGAGCAGACGCAGCACGCCAGCACGAGAGGGGCAGCCGTGGACCATGAGCCACCAGATCGAGCGCGGGCGGGCGCTTGGCTCTGCCGCCTCACTCGCTAGCGGCACCAGCGCTCCCGTGTACTGAGGATCCTCGCTCTCCTGTTCCACTCAGCGACGATGCATATCCTGCGGCCAGGATCTAAGCAGCGGGGATCTTTTCAGCCAGAAATTTAGCCGGAAAGGCCGAATAAACAAAGGCAATTGCGGGTTTCCGAAGTTGGGAGAAGTGCAACACCAAAAGTTCGAAACGGTTCTCGCGGAAAAGCCCTGCGTGTTCTAAATCTTCGGCTAAGGACCTTAGCGGATGCCATTTTTTCCAGCTAACTATCAGCTATAGCTGGCTATAGCTACGGCTAAGCCCTTTAGCGGTTTTGAGCCCATGCGGGATCGTCTGAGTTGATAGCAGCTGCCGGTGCTGCATTTGCTACTGAGGCAGAGCCGGCGGTTGATGGGTCACCTGCCGCATAGGCACAGAGAGTTTAATAGCAAATCAGGGCATGGCAATGGTAAATTAATCTAGGCATAACAGTATAGAATTACAGACTACAATGCGGCTACAAAAGCTCTAAAATTGGAGAAGAAGAACAGAGTTTGGGGAACCGGAGATGTGGAGTGGGCAATATCACAGCCAAAGATGAGCCTAGCCACTGCCGCCGATTCGCCGCTGCCGTCGATTGGTACAGCCGCCGCCGCCACCGTTTTCAATCGAGCGAAGGAGATGAAGAGATACGATCATCATACGAATGACAGCGAGACGGGCATCAGGCTCATACGAACTTATTTGGAAACAGATGACCGGATCGAACTGGGCCGAATATGCCAAGCAGGCACCCCGTGAAACAGGTTTAGCGGGTTATCTCTAGAAATCTCCAGCTATTAGCGCCCAGCTAAGCATGGCGCCAAATTGTTCATCTCCTAGCTGCCCCTTTGCCCAGCAGCTATCTCCGGAGATTTAAGAGCGGCACGCGTCCTGCACTCCTGGTGTGCGGTACCTGTACGCTTGCGCTGGCGCGCGCCGAGGACGGACGCGTCACGCACGCACGCTCGCTCGAGCGCGTTCTTTGTTGGGTCTAGCGCTGCAAGTGGGGCGGGCCGCGTCGCAACGCCGCTGGGCCCGCGCCGCAAACCCGCTTCGTCGATGCGGGCCGAAACGGCGCGGCTCGCGGGACCGGCGGCGCCACAACCCGCAACTAGCGGAAGCAGCTCGCGGCGTGGGACGGGGGAGGCGGCGGCGGCGGCTGGCAGCAGCTGAAGCTGGCGAAGGAGGCCAATGCGGCCGGTGCATCAGCTCGCCCGCATCGAGCGCCCATCCCGGATGAGCAACCCGCAGACGGTGGCGGCGTGGCTGCGGCGACGACGACGGCCATCCACAGCTGCGCGGCGATGGACTGCACGGCCGGCCTCCGACGCCACGCCCTCCCGTGTCGACGCCGTGCTCTCCTGCCCAGAAGCTGCGTCCTCCAACACGCTCAACCTCTCCTTTGGTCAAGGTAAGCTGAGCGCCGTGGTGCACGCCAACTGTTCGATAGAATTCTTTGCTCACACCACCTGCTGCTTACTCTGCGCCCAGATACCCAGATACTCGACCACAAGCCCAGCAGCGTGAGCTCTTCTCGCGCGCCGGCGTCGTTGGCTTCTCCTGCTGCTGCCATGCTGCTGAAGATAAACGAACTAACTAGTGTCCTGAAGTCTCGCGGAGACGTGCGCGGGGCGTAGCGTGCAAGCGAAGACGTGTGCGGCGTGGCTTGCGGCAGGATGCGGCAGCCTCAAACAGCAAGCGGCGGCATGCGGGCCGTCGCATCAGCCTGCTTTGGCCGTTGCGGCTGATGCGGCGCGGCGCGCGGGCGCCCGCAACCCGCCCCGCTTGCAGTACTAGTTGGGTCACGGTCTCACGGGACTCGCCGGCTCGCCGCACACCGTTGCCATGAGAAACTGTGAGAGGCCACCAAGCCCGCTGCGGCGCCAGTGGGCCGTCCCAGCTCCCAGGCCGATCGATCTGAGAAGCTGATAGTTTCTTTCGAGCGTCCAATGGAGAGCAAGCCGTCGGGCTGAGCTCCGGCCATTGTAACGATCAGTGGACCTGTAGACGAACAACAGGGTTGCAAGCTGACGGACTACGAGGGTGGTTGTGGAGCCGACGTCGTTAGGCGGTCAGTGGCTGAGAGACGATTTCTGCAGTCAGAGACGAACAAAGAATTCTGTCTCGATCAGTATATATCTAGGTCTGCCTCGCAAAAAAAAAAGAGTATATATCTAGGTCCACAGTTTGAGCTGATGGCGCATATCCTGGAGGACCTGGACACAATTTGCGTCTGTGTTTCACCTGGAGTGTGTGTGACGCTAGGGGAGAAGGATTTAGTGGATATGAACCAACATGCAAATTTCAACAAGTTCAAAATTGCAGCTGGCTAGGCACATTCTGCAGGAGTTGGCTAGAATCACACTGATTTTCTTTCTTTGGTTCATCGCATCCATTTGGAACATTTTATGCACAAAGAAATCTACCAATTTCCAACATTCACATACATTTCAACAAAAAAAAAAAGTCAAACTCATAAGAAATCCAAAATACACAATGCAATGATAGTTGCAAAATAAAAAGCCTTTATTGTTACAATATATAAACAAATAGTTTCAACACAATTCAGTGGTACGTGCTGCATTCGTGTTGTATTGCCAACCCTTTCTCGGGATGGGCAGCTCTCGGGAGCATTCAGGAGGATTTCTTATCGTGTTGCAGACGCTCAAATAGACTGCCATCGAAGACACCCCTGATAGTTTCTCGTTGCAACAGACCATCTTTGTCCTTGGCCACGTTGTAGAGTAGCTTCCATTCAGCAGATGCGGCGAGCCTGAGGACAAGACCACATGATAAATATTTAGAAATAAATAGAACCTCAAGGCCTGATTACATATGATCCGGTTGTATATGTAGCATAGAAATTCAGCGATAGGGTGCCAAAATCTTAAATCTTATCAAAGGAGTGAGAATTGTTTGGTACAAAAAGAACTAGTAGTACATTAAGCAGTGGAAAATGTATGACGAGTAGTGAAGTGTTCTACATGCTAGTGCTAGTTTTTGAGGATTGTATGTTCGTTAGTATTAGTATCTGAAGACCTGGATTGCTTGTCTTTGTTAAGACCGGAGCTCCTCGACAAGGACGAACAGTGTCATAAAAAATGGTAACTTAGATCGGTTAATTTGAGAAAATACAAAAAATGATAACAATAATGCGACAATCATGTCTTACCAGCCAATGAAATCATACATATTGCGGTTTGCTTTAAGCATCAAGTTCAGCTCGTCTTCCGTCAATGCATTTGGGTGGGTTCGGCCATACTTGCTAAATACAGCATCGAACTTTGATGGATCAAACCTGTATCATACCAAGTGATATGCTAGTTCAACAAAATTACGGTGGGAATGGTATCACATCTGTGGTCTTTCAGGACAAAGAGCATGAATGACTTGGGTTGGGATACATGAGTTAGCCATACATACCTTCCTTCAGTGTCGTAGGTTTCTGAGTCACTCCCGTGCTTACCCTTATGGAATGTTCTTTATTTGGATGGACAGCAAAGGGGAAGGCAACCATCCCTACATTCAAAAGGAACATTTAATAGACAAGAACTTCTTCCATATGAAAATATCGTCTTGAGGACAAGCAAGCTAATTCAATTTAGTTTTGAAGTAGTTTTCTTGTCGGGAGCATTTCGTTTATTGAAAAAAAAAGACAGCACCTTAAGTCCATCTATCTATTAACTTAATTAATATTTGGCAAAGAAAAGAAGGCACCAAGTTCACTAAAGGCTACAAATTACAATGACCACTTTAGCGATGCTTCAAGTAGAATAGAAAGGGCAACAAAAAACATGTATGGAGATCAAGAGAACGTACCGACTGAGTGGGATAACTGAGGGCGAGGTTGATGAAGAAAGCGAAAAACAAGGATACAGGGAGACTGCACCCTATTGCTCGCAGGCCTGAACAGTACAAAGCACAGTGAAAGGATTGTTACACCAGTGGAATCGATCAATCAGGCAATCTTCTCTTTATCGATTACCGATGGAGGAAATAGTTTTGCTTGACACGCAACTCTGCCGCCCGTGGGTTAATTTATCAGGATAAAGTGCGTGATTTCTGGCAGTTTGTCTGAAGTGAGAAAGACTGGCTGGTCACATACCTTTGAAGGTCTCCCAGGGGTAGATGACGCCGTCGCCGTTGCGGTCGAAGAAGGCCGCGTGCTGCTGAAGCACGCTCATGCCGCGGGGGTCGCGCCCCTCCGTCCCCTTCGGGTGGCTCGGATCCACCGCCACGAGAGCCCGAGCAAGATCTGCGGGGGACAGAGAAGGGAACGATCAGTGGGCTTAATTACGATTCTCCTAATCACAAAATTAAGGGTGACGTCTCCGTCTAAAAAGATGATCTCTACTCATCGCCTGTACTAGAAAATGGTGATATCTAGTACTACTCTATTTAAAATTACTTGACGTTTTTGATTTTTAAAGATCAAGTTTGACCTCTCGTCTTATTCAAAATTTTTGTGCAAATATGAAAACAATAAATCATGCTTAAAATAACTCTCATGATAAAACAAACTATAGCAAGATAAATGATGTTTGCACAAATTTTTCGATAAAACGAGCGGTCAAACATGATTTTAAAAAGTCAAAAACGTCAAATAATTTGACATGGAGGGAGTACAAGTGATTGACAGTGTTATGCAGTGCAACACACGCAGAACACAAAAGGCTGGGTAACACAAAAGTACATGGCTTGGGGAGCTGCTCCTGCAGGTCGGGTTGAGCTTCCGCTCCCTCGTGACGGCCACCTGGGGCGCCTCCGTCGCCATAGACGGGTCGGCAGGCGACGCCATGCTCACTCGCGGGCTAAGTCTGCAGGATCGGCAGATTGGTCGAAGGGACGAGTCTCGGAAATGCAACTTTAATTTGGAGCAGTACGGAGAGGGAGAGAGAGAGAGAGAGAGAGATGGAAGGAATCGATGCCGTTGGAAAGCGCTAGGCTCAGGAGTCAGGAGGGATCTTTGATAGCTTGGAGCTGGAGAAAGGCGGGACAGGATTGCGATATGGGAATGGAAGGCTCGCGATGAGGAGTGCTATTGCCGGTGAGCGACGCTGGCTCTGATTTTAAACCCCGGGCGCGGCGTCCACACCCGGCGAAGTGTACACGTGGATCCGCGCTAGGCATTGAATTCCGGGAAGTCGCAGACGTAACGTGTGAATATAGTTGAAGAGCATATATAAATTTATCAAAAACAGTGCTCGAAACAGATAATGCGGCCCCTCAACAGATTTTGCTGCGGCTCTGCGCTGGACACCTCACGTAAATTTTGCTGCACATCGATCCACGGCTGTTGGGGTAATTAGATCGAATATAGCCACCGCACCGCACATGCCGGCGTTTGCGCTTGCGCTGTTGCATCGAGGCCGCCAGCCTGAGCTCATGTTTTCCAGGTTACTGTGCATAGAATGGCCTGATCAGCCGCCCATATGCATGCCCCGCGACCGCGAGCCAGACGCGATCGATCTCGTTCCTTGCACGACTTGTTGATTTCATTGGCTGTATGGAGGCGCCACGGCCCCTGCACTATTCTATTACCTCGCGTTGACAAATCTCCAAAATTCGTGGTGTACCGTCATTTTGAGTCAAAGAGTCAATGGCCTGCATGCTGGCACGTTGCCATGTCGTCCCGTGCATACCTCTCCCAGAGAATTTTAATATTTTTTGGGCCCCAAAAATCTGGCCAGAACATATCGAAATATACACAATGCGTTTCGAGTTGCAAGAGTGCACATCTCAACTTGCTCCAATTCACTTTTCTATTCACTTTCAAGCCCGAGAGTGTGGCTGCAACAGATAGGAATAAACAAACAACGGGAGCCGCGATTTTCAAAGTTGGAGGTGTGGTGGAGTGAGAGTGTGACACCTCTCTCGACCGGTTCTCGCTGGAAAAGGCTGGATTGGTGCCGACGGCACGCGTCCTGGCGTGTCGCGGTGGCACGCATGCCCGTCGCTCTCGCTCGAGCTCATTTTCTTACTGGTCTCCTTTGCCACGGCGCCAAAATAACAGTGTGGTGTGGTGACCGGATGCAGCATCGCGTGGCGCCGAGCACGCTGCCACAACCTTCTAACGTGCTCGCTCATGACGGGCGTACGTACGTATGCTTGACGAAATCGTGTTGCCAGACTGGGATATCATATATCATCACCTACTAGCTACTGCTTCGCCTTCAGACGTGCGACCGATCAATTCGTATCAATCCAATGGTATCATGTTACACATCGCATCAGTCGAGTACGTAAACGTCGATGTGCTTAATTAGGTACGAGTACAAAAGTGTTTTTTTTTGGAGGACAGAAAGGTAATTTTGATTGTAAAATATAGTTTTTCCATAATTTATTAGTTCTTCTTTATTGAAAACAACTCAATTGACAAACTACTCATTTTGCACTGTGAATTCCCTTCTTGACCTGGACAGCTCTTCAGCGCACTTAGGAAGATTTCTTATTTTCTAGCAGTAGCTCAAATAGACTGCCATCGTAGGCACTCCTGACAGTTTCTCTTTGCAACAGGCCATCTTTATCCTGCGCAATTATGTATAGCAATAGCCATTCACTTGCGGCGATGAACCTGTGAGTACCAGATCATATGAAAAACTATTTAAACTTAACTACCAGAACAAATTCTATAAGAGAAAATATGAGTACACAGTACATGGTTTAGTTAGTCGATGAAAAAACATGATTTTTTTTTTTGGTTTCAAATTTATGCTAGGACTAGATTTTTTTTTTTTGGAATATATGTGCTTTTTATGACTCGAGTGTGTACATTCCCATAAATCTAGTCTACACTATATGGAGAGTACCGACAGAAACAATGCTTGTGTAGTTTATATATACCAGTATGAAGAATAAATTAAAATTACAATCACAACCAAAGCAACTGTTGTCTACTTCAAACTACAAGAGCTATGCCATTGAAGATAGCCTAAACATAAACCTAAAGCAACGGCTATCTAAACGTACCAGCCAAGGAAATCATACATATTGCGGTTTCCTTTAAGCATCGACATCACATCCCATATCGTCAAAGCATTTGGATGATTTTGACCGTATTTGCTAATATAGCATCACATTTCGATGGATCAAACCTGTAAAAAAAGGCCAAGTAAAAAGTAAATAGAAATTCTGTAGCTGGGACGAAAATTAAAATTGTGGTCATGGAGAAAATTCTCGTTACGCATACATGCCTTCCTTCGGTATCATAGACTTCAGTATCACTCCCATGCTTACACCTGTGGATGTTCTTTACATGGATGGAGAGCAAAGGGGAGGGGTAACCATCCCTACATTCAAAAATAGTACATTTAATAAATATTTTTTTTAATGAACATTTAATAAAGAAAAATTGCTCTGCAAAGCTCGTATTGGGTCAAAAAAAATTGCTTTTAATATGAACAGGGTTAAGCTCGGCAAAAGATGAGGTTATAGCTAAGCAACGATATATGTCTGTCGGCTTCTCAAAAGAAAACCAATGCATACCCTAGGTAGATGTGCGCATTTCTTCTCACACATAAAAAAAAAACTAGTAGTGACGTGGCACTCAAGACTTTCCCAAAACTGAATGTTTCAAAGTGTGCAAGGGTGATAAACAAACAATGATCCAGCATGCTTGCAGTAAAGGGGAACGTGTACTGACAACGACCACGAGAACGTTACCGGCTGAATGGCATAACTGAGGCCGATGTTAGCCCAAACCCTATCGCTCGCAAGCCTGAACACAAAAACAGCATCGTTACAACAGAAGAACTGTAAAGAAGAAATGGCAATTAAAGCTCTTCTTATCTGCTACGCAAAAACAGAACAATCTAGTATGGACTGGCACATCAGTCGCGTCCAGTGATTCAGTTGGCACGCCTAGCCTACCTTGAAACGTCTCCCATGGGTAGATGATGCCGTCGCCGTTGCGGTCGAAGAAGGCGACGTGCTGCTGAAGCACGCTCAGGCCGCGGGGGTCGCGGCCCTTGGTCCCTTGCGGGTGACTCGGGTCCACCGCCTCCAGAGCCCGAGCGAGATCTGTCGAAGATAGCCTAAGTGCCTGTTCGGCAATTTAGGTCTAGAGATCACATCAAAATTAATTTTGCTATTTAGACGTCTTAAATAAGTTTAATTATAAAACCTTTTTACAGATGTGGGCTAATTTACGAGACGAATCTAATGAGCCTAATTAATCTATGTTTCGCTACAGTGATGCTACAGTAACCATCGTCTAATCACGGCTTAATTACCCTTGTTAGATTCGTCTCGCAAATTAGTACAAGGTTCTGCAGTTAGTTTTTAATTAGACTTATTTAAAACGCTTAAATAACAAGATTAGTTTTGATGTGACCTTTAGGCCTAGAGAAACGAACACCCCCTAAATATGAACCTAAAAGCCACGGCTAGGTACTTAAACTTATCAGGCAAGGAAACCATACGTATGACAGTTAATTCCCTTTAAGCAATGACATCAACTCCTCTCTTATTAAAGCATTTGGATTAATTAGGCCGAGCAAAGGGAGAACATGTAAACAACTAAAAACAATATTCTGTAAAGATCATATGCCTAGCCAAAACTTTTCCTTTCAGTATAAGCAAGGCCAAAATATTTGGTCTAAAATAGACGTGAACTTACAGAAATGCTCAGCAAAAGATGAGGTTCAAGCTAAGCAACTATATCTTTTGGCTCAGTGGGCCAAGGATGATTACGAGAGGCAATGAATTGCGTAACATAACTATTGTCACAATATTATGCGAAGAAAAGGAGTCATCACATTCCCACGCTCAAATGTTAGAAATTACCACTTTAATTGGAGAAAGAAAGAAAGAAAATTACTCACCCTGAAAAAATAGTTCAAAATGTCGTTCGCGTGTTTTTACAATGTACCCACCATTGTCCATGTGTATACATATTCCTCGAAATTTCAACATCCCCGATTAGTACTAGGGATATTTAGTTTTTGACCAACCGTCTCTGTGCCATTATCCTTTACTTCTGCCGCCATCCTCCGCGCTAGAGAAAGGGTAGCGACTCTCTTTTTTTAGCCACTTATAGTCATGCTCTTGATTGAGTTCGAGCTCGCAAATAACAAACTCACAAGGTCTATCTCCTCATTTGCTCCCTCGAAGTCACTTATCTTCACCTCTTCTAGGGATTCCAAAGTGATGTTCTTCCACGTACCGAGTCTACCACATAAGCAATCCCGCGTGTCCTGTAGATCAGGAAAACAGGGAAATAAATGTAAATGCATAAAGGAACTACATGTGCCAAGTGAGCAATATGTGTGTCTCTTCAATTTGTGTTATGAACGGATATCAGATAACTTTATTAACATAAACTTACCCGGTTAGTTTGAATAATCTTGATGCTCAAGATCTCAGGTGAGGGAAGCTCAGAAGTAGGGACGAAATACTGGCCACAAGGTGACCCTCAGGAAACTCATGCGCTCTCACGGCCATCTCCATGCTCTTTGCATTGGCAAATGGTTTGCCACCGTATGTTACCAAATCAGCGAGTTCACCCTCGATGGCAGCATTGCTAGGCTCCCAATGTTCAAGCGAAACTTTGACGTGTTCAACGCCAGTGCAGTTATTCAGGAGCCTGAAACCGCTGCCCCGATCGCGACCAAGGTACTGCCCATGCATGTAAAGTCTGATGGGGTCGAGGCACCGAACACTTGTTAGAGCAACTCCAACAGCATACCTATCTCACTACCAATACTTAAAAACTGGTTTTTAGGTAGTCAATAATGCTCCAACAGAGTACCTATCTTGCTACCAATACCTAAATTTTTTTGGTACCTACCTAAATACTCCAACTGGGTACGCAAAGAAAGGTAGCCGAAACCGGCTACCTATCGACAGTTTCACTGGCGGGAGGGAAGTTTCCTCTCCCGCCCGGCGCGCCGCCGTCTTCCTCGTCGCTGGCAAGCACAACTGGCTCCTTTCCTTCACCCCGGTGCCCTCCGCCGCGTCGCACCTTCCTTTTCCCTATGAATCCCGATCGATTTGGAGCTATCCGTGCTGAATCCAAGGCCATCCGCCGCTAGCAATCGAGCTCGTCTTCCCCGGCGCCGTCCAGCGCCAGATGCGACTCGTCTTCCTCGATTCCGTCCACCTCCGACCTTAGGCCGCGCCGACCCTTCCTCAACCTCGAGCTGCGCCGCCAGCAACAGCTCTGCTCCCTCCAGCGGCCAGCCATGGCGGCTAGTGCGCACCGCGTCGAGTCGGGCGGGCCTCGAAATCGCCCATCCTTCCATGGCGGTCGTGGCGCGACGTAGGAGCAGCAGCTGGTGCCCCGTCTGACGTTCGCCGCCCCGTCCCGAGCTCGCCTGCCCCGAGTCGTCCGCGCCGAGCTCCGCCCAGGACGCTCTACTCCGGCTGCTCGCTGCCCTGCTCGTCGATTTGCTGCTTGCGCGCTGCTACTACTCTCCTCTCTGCCTGCCACTGCTTGCTAGTGCACATTGTTTGATGCTTGTGTCATAATCTTTTATATTTCGACGGAGCACTGGTACTGCTTGCGCCTCGCTGCCTGGTACTACTTGCTATTGCTTGCTTCTTGTTTCATGAACAGAGAGCCATTTCAATACCTTGCTGCTACTGCTTGCTGCTTGCGCATGCTATTGCTTCCACTGCTGCTTGTGATTATGTCTGAAGAATTTGTAGGTTGTCTGGAGAATTCGTAGGTCGTCTGACGAATTAGATGTTCGGGGGCGTGGCCTGCGACGCGCGCGGCGCCGTCGCCTACGTGTCGCTGCAGGTGAAGGGGCTCTCCGGCACGCTATCGCCGCCGTGGCTTGGAGGTTGAGGTGAGGGGAGGGAGAGGTGGGAGAGGGCCGGCGGCGAGGGAGGAGACGGAGAGCGCCATGCTTGCGCGCTGGCTGATGGGGTGAGCTGCGGGGTGGGCACGAGCTGCTCACGTGTTGTTTTTTTGGTATTGGTAGGCTGATTTTTAGGTAGACTGGAAAAGCGCAGAATACCTAAACGCAGAAAAGTGTTTTGAGTAGGTACCTAAAACTGAATTTAGGTAGCCAGTTTTAGGTACTCTGTTGGAGTTGCTCTTAGGTCATCTATTTGAAGTTGGACACCCCGTACGTCGCGCACTCCAATCTTCTCCAATCTCTTTGCCGAGACTCTGGCTGCCTTCTCAACAACGTTCTCGTCAAAGCAGCACTCCAGCAATAGGACGCGCAAGTTGGGAGCCGTCACGTCTAGCGCATGCATTTCTCGTTCCCAGTAAAGTTGAAGCTCTTCGAGGGCCTCGGAGCGGAGCACCAGCTGGCGCACCCCAGGGGAACTCGATGTCAAGTTTACGCAGTTGAGGGCAGCTTGAGGACACAAAGTCTCCGAGGGTGCGGCTGCCGACGGGCTCCTCTTGGTCGAACGAGGCCGAGAAGAGCGTGAGCTCTGTCAATGCTTCGTAGTTCGCCGTCGCAGCCACCGGAAGCTGGAACCTGTAGTAAAATAGATGCATTATGATGGAACTCATCCTCCCATGTCGGGGCATCTTGATGGGTGTCTCATTATCGATCCCATGGGCACCGTCGTCCAAAAACCGATCGAACCGCCGGCGCGTGTTGTAGTATGGAAGATGAATACGCAAAGATTTGACGACACATCCCATGGCATAGCGGAGCCACTGGTTGATCTGTTCCTGTGTGGCACATGAAACTTGAGATCTGGACATGTTGATATCCAGAGATCCAATATTGGCATCGCCGCGTTGGGCAAACACCCAGTCCACGAAATCCACGAAGCGGCGGCCTGTTTTTGTCGGTGTCGCCTACAACGTTCTTCTTGTCCACGAGAACGAGGCCGTGGGCATGAATCCACACGCGTCGCCATCGCCTGGAGAGCACGGCCGTGCGCGAGACGTCGAGCGCATCACCCACGGAGGCGAGGATGAGGTGTAGCAAATCGTCGGGAAGGCACTGATTCGATCTAGATCACCTGCTGCCGACTCCATGGCTCAGGCCGTCCAAGGCCGTACCGTGCACGCCGCACTCAGTATAAATCAGTTTGTGCGTATAAAATCGATCACGTATGGCAATCATCGATCGTTTCCCGTTTGGTCTGGTCGAGGAACCAGAGATTTCGTGGCAAGTACGACTCCAATGCAGGGGTTCCTAGGAGCGCACGGCACCCCTCCACAAAATCACGCGTCCTGGGATGAAAAAGCAGTCTTAATGATCTGATCGAGCCCATTGAATTTTGCGAAGTTATCCGCACTCCCCGCGAATTCTCGCAACTCTGGTCGCTCAACTTTGTTCAAGTTTTTGCTATGTTTAGATTAGTCTCCGCCTCTTGCCCGGTTCCCTCGGCCCGGTTCATCGGCTCCAGCTGCCTACCGCCCATCTCCATCTGCTCGACGTCCACCAGGTTCCTAGTGCACCGTAGATCATGCACGATGGACCAGAACCATCAGGGCCCACATGCAGTCACAAGGTCCAGGGATGACGTGGCGCACCCATGTCACTTACGGACCGTTCGCTCTCGCTCTGTTGCTTGGACACATAAAAGCCATCGCCTCTGCTGCACTCGCTCCTCACAGCTCTCTCTCAATCGCTCCCTGAGTTAGAGCTGTCCCAAAGAAGAGAAATAATTCCAGAAAAAAAAACAACGGAGCCTCGCTATATCTTGATCATCAGTCACCGTGTGGAATAAGTTTTGGTGTGCGGAAATGTGTTGAATCTCTCCATGTGATCATCTCTGCGCATGTAACCGGGGAGTTGGGCTCGATTGGCGCCTCCATTTGCAGGTCCCTGCAGGCTTCGGCTGAATGCAGGGGACGTCTGCAGCTTACACCTCTCGTATGATCTGAAGGAGTTGCAGAGAGTCCCCATGGAGTGCTGTCCAGAAGTCGTTGTCTCACCACCTAAGCTCCAGACGCCGATCAAATGCCCCGCCGAGGTAAACCGGTGTTTGGCCACAATTTCCCGTACGTGTTGCCGCTTTGATTTCCTCTGCGTTTTTACGATCCCGGAGACACGGTTCAGGACGCGATCCAGCTGCAGAGCCTGACGCTCTCGTCCGAAGAGTTTCTTCAGTTTAAGAGGAAGGCCACCACGATCGTGGAGGAGTACTTCTCCACGGACGACGTGGCGGCGACGGCGAACGAGCTGCGGGAGCTCCGCTTGCCGTGCTACCACTACTACTTCGTCAAGAAGCTGGTGTCGGTGGCCATGGACCGCCACGACAGGGAGAAGGAGATGGCCGCCGTGCTGCTGTCCTCGCTCTACGGCGACGTCATCGACCGCCCGCAGCTGTACAAGGGGTTCTGCAAGCTCACCGAGTCCTGCGACGACCTGTCCGTCGACACGCCCGACGCCGTCGACATTCTCGCCGTGTTCGTCGCCCGCGCCATCGTCGACGACATGCTGCCCCCGGCGTTCGTGGCAAGGCAGAGCGCGTGCCTGCCGGACGGGTGCAAGGGCGCCGAGGTTCTCCGCAGGGTCGAGAAGAGCTACCTCTCCGTGCCGCACCACGGCGAGATCGTCCTGCAGAGGTGGGGCGGGAGCAAGCGCATCACGGTGGAGGAGGCCAAGGCCAAGATTTCCGACATCCTGGAGGAGTACCTCGCGGCCGGGGACAAGCACGAGGCCTGCCGGTGCATCACGGACCTCAAGATCCCCTTCTTCCACCACGACGTCGTCAAGCGCGCGCTCGTCCTCGCCGTGGAGCGCGGCGGCGCGGCCGAGGGCCTCATCCTGGACCTCCTCAAGACGGCGTCCGAGGAAGGGGTCATCAACGAGAGCCAGGTCACCAAGGGGTTCAACCGTCTGATCGACTCGGTCGACGATCTGGCACTCGACGTGCCGAACGCGAGGCGCCTCCTGAAATCGGCGATCCTCAAGGCCTCCTCGGAAGGCTGGCTCTGCGCGTCGTGCCTGAAGCCGTTCCCGCCCGAGCCGAAGAAGGCCAGCGAGGTTGACGACGCGGCCGTGCGCGAGTTCAAGGCCAAGGCCGTGTCGATCATCAAGGAGTACTTCTTGTCCGGTGACATCATAGAGGTGGTGAACAGCTTGGAGGCCGAGAACTACTCGTGCCGTTCCTCCTTCAACGCCATCTTCGTCAAGAAGCTGATCAGCGCCGCCATGGACCGGAAGAGCCGCGAGAAGGAGATGGCGTCGGTGCTGCTCTCCTCGCTCTGCATGCCGCCGGAGGACGTCGTGGCCGGGTTCCACCTCCTGATCGAGTCCGCCGAGGACGCCGCGCTGGACAACCCGGCCATCGTCGAGGATCTGACCATGTTCTTTGCTAGGTCCGTGGTTGACGAGGTGATCGCGCCGTCGGGCCTGGAGGCGATGGAGGAGGAGGTCGTCAGCTGCGGCAAGGCGGAGGGCTCCACCGGCCTGCTGGCTCTCCGGAACGCGCGCGCCATGCTCGGCGCGAAGCTCTCCGCGGAGCGGATCCTGCGGTGCTGGGGCGGCGGCGGCAGCGGCAAGGCCGGGTGGGAGCTGCACGAGGTGAAGGACAAGATCGGCAGGCTGCTGCAGGAGTACGACTGCGGCGGCGACATCCGGGAGGCGTGCCGGTGCATCAAGGACCTGGGGATGCCCTTCTTCCACCACGAGGTGGTGAAGAAGGCGCTGGTGGCCATCATCGAGAAGCGCGGCAAGGACGAGCGCCTCTGGGGCCTCCTCGCCGAGTGCTACGGCCGCGGCCTCATCACGCCCAACCAGATGACCAAGGGCTTCGAGAGGGTGGCCGACTGCATCGACGACCTCGCGCTCGACGTGCCTGACGCCGGCCGGCAGCTCGGCTGCTGCGTCGAGCAGGCCAAGAAGAGCGGATGGCTTGACGCGTCCTTCTCGATCGCGAGACCGGGACAGCCAGTCTCCAACGGTGTTTGCTCGTGAGCCACCGCCGGTTACATGCAGGATGCAAAGCACTGCAGTTCCATTTCCTGAGGAGTTTATCTGCAACTTTACGTGATTTACTACTATACATAACTTGTATGTATGAGCGGGGCCAGGAGAGGCGATTAGGAGTATATACATATACTCCCACAAGATTTTTGTTATAGGACAGGGAGTATAATCCTCCATCTTAGGAGTTTGCGTGGTGTTTAGCAGGGAGCACATGTGCATTGGAGAGTTTGTGTTTACCACTGTTTTTTCCCCTCTTAAATATAATTTTATTGGTTATTTTTGTCAATTGATTTGTGAGAATTTTACCATTTTACTCCCTGTTAATCCGCAAAAAAAAATGAACTATCATTTAACCTCGACTGCAGCAGAAAATGAACTAACATGCCTCCCTCATACACATACGCACTGGAAGGTATCTCACTTCATGACATTCCTGACAAAAGGAAAAACCATCTCCAGAGAAACAGTCAGTGATCGAGCTAAAATGAAATTTACCAAGAGCGAATGGATAAAAAACATGCAAATTTGAGTTAAAGAGGGCCATATACAAAAAAAAAACATTAGATCAAGGTTTTTTTTCCCCATTCTCACAACAATTAGGGGGGGGGGGGGGGGGCATGGCCCCTACTATCCCCAATTCAGAAATAGAATGAGACTGTTGAAATTTTTAAATGTTACCTTTCCGCAGCCGAAGCCCAAACAAAGAGGCTCTAAGTCACATAGATCATCTGGACAAAACTTTGCATAGAGCAAGATCAAGCCAGCTATCTTCGCGGCAATAATATGAAACATATGGCTTGCAAAAAAGGAAGGTGTTTGACAATGAGACAATGACTTTGGATTGAATTATTTACTTGCATTGAAACTTTTATGCTTTGCGGATCGAATTATGTATATCAAGATCAAGCCAGCTATCTGTATAATTTGGAACAGAGGAATTTACCGTTTTACTCCTTGTTAATTCGCAAAAAAATGAACTATCATTTAACCTCGACTGCAGCAGAAAATGAACTAACATGCCTCCCTCATACGCAGTGAAAGATGTGAAAAGATATCTCACTTCATGATATGCCTGACAAAAGGAAAGTATGTTTCGAACCATCTCCAGAGACACAGTCAGTGATGGAGCTAGAAATTAAATTTACCGGGAGCCAATGGATAAAAAACATGCAAATTTGAGTTGAAGAGGGCCATATAAAAAATAAAAATAAATTAAAGAATGCCTTTAGAGGCAACGAGATCCTCTACCGAACTCCTCCCTGCCGTGAGGTCACTGACTGATGGCCCCGTGCCTGTGCGTGGCCCGCACGGCACGACCCGTACGGCAGAGGAACCTCTTCCCCTTTGGAGGGGGGGGGGGGGGGGGGGGGGGGGGGGGCATGGCCCCTGCTAGCCCCCAACGTAGAGATAGGATGAGACTGTTCAAATCTTGCCAAACAAGGTAACAGTGAAAATGATCATTTCCCACTTAAGTCACAGAGATCATCAGGACAAAACTTGGCATTAATCAACACATATACCAAGATTCGGGGGCTATCTTCGCAGCAAGCTAACCAGCAATAATCTAGAACATATGACGCAAGAAAAAGGAAGGTGTTTGACAACGAAACAATGCCTTTGGATTGAAATATTCAGAACTGCATTGAAACTCTGATCATTCACAACTTACAATTAATTGTACAACTATGGATGGGAAAATGGATGGACTACATGGACGGCACGTGGCACGACTATTTTGGCCCGGCCTACATGGCATCGTGCCCTTGCCGGCCCAACATGGTGGGCCGTACTTTGGGAGGAGGCGAAGCACGACAAGTGGAATGGTCACGACCCATGTATGTCATATTAAATATACGTTGATACTTCATACAGAGTATGTCAACAATCATCATGTCTCATGCAGTGAAGATCTAGCCATGAGCAAATTGAAGAGAGCTCTAATAGGCCTTGGAGGACCGAACCCACTTTGTGGCAAAATACGTGAATGACTTGAGGCTAGAGGTGAAAGGTCGAACAATCATAAAAAATAAAAAATAAAGCGAAGGGTCAAACGTGATATTTAGACTTTCAAAAATGCTTATATTTTGAAATAGAAGAACTACATTGTACAAAGCGGACCAATGTGTAGCAGATTTCACTTTATAGCCTAATCTCTTCTAATGGTTGCATGCGCGCACCAAATTATGTCCGACAGTGTATCTGAGAGTGCAAATGTTCCTTTTTTTTATTTTTTGCGTTGTTTTTCTTCGGCATGCACTTTATTCGTCCATTCGTATTTACTGAAAATTAGTTAAGCGTCTCTCCTCAGATAATATCCTTCGGATCTGAAGAAAAAAATATGGGATAAAAATACGAAATGAACACTATATCCTTTCGTATATGGTCCGTTTTCATCCTTATTCCTAGTCTTTTACTAAGTCGGGCCATTTCCCATGGCCCAGATTGCCTCCGCATCTTTACCTAAGTCAGGCCATTTTCCATGGCTCAGATTGCCTCAGCGCATCTTTGTGGCAGCCCAAGGCACACTTCTCTACAGTCCATCATTCACTGGCCCCGACTCTATGTACCGACAGCCCAATAACGTGACCCATGCTCAAAATGTTCATTTTCTCTTCTTTCCCTTGGATTAGCAGCATGTAGCATCATCTAAAAAAAGAGCGGTTCTAAAAAAAAAAAAAGAGCAGCATGTAGCATGCCTCCAACGCCAATTTTTTTTTAATGCAAACTTCATTATTAAAGAAAGACAAGAAACGCCCAACTTGACAATTGGCTCCTGAGAGATTAACTTGACATTGACTTGAGTCTCTGAATATGCTGAAACGACACATCGCACATGGACCTTCATCGATCCATGTTAACGTGTCGGATGCATGTCCGTATGTCATTAGCCACGCCATACCGCGGCTGATATTTTACGTGGACGGCGACACGTGGGTTAACATGCATGAAGGTGACCAGGTGAGCCAGAGGCGACGGCACGACTTGCGCGCGCTCTCACATGACAGAGCCGTAGACCACGACAGATTATTATGACAGTTCAAACACGTACCGGCGTCACGTGTACCAGGGTACTATGTAACGTGACGCCGCCGGGTACGGTGGAACAGCAGAAGACGCCGGATCTAGACAGCGCATGGTCACAGGTGAGCGCGTTAAGCAAATTGTCTCAAGCACTGACACAAACTGTTAAAAGAATTTTCACCGGGCATGGCCGCGCGCAGGCCAGCGTCCGACGATGCCTTGCCTATGAAGCAGTCAAGGCAACGCTCCTACTAGTCCTAGGAGCACGGAGCTGGCACGCGCAGCCCCATGGCGCCTGGTATTGGTAGTCTCGTCTCACGCGGCCGGGCCCAAACAAACCGCCGCGCCAAGTAGCCAAGCAGCTGCCGTGCGCTCTGCAGCAAAACGCCAAAGCGTGCACAGGCAGTCAGGCGTAACGCGCACACAACTCAATGCCGGCGCCAGAAACCGCAAAAAGCACGGGCGCCGAGCGACCTGCGCGATCCCCGTCCGTTTTTGGCTGAAGCAAACCGAGTCGTTGTGGGAACGAAACCGCGAAGCCAACCCCACCACCTGGTGCGCGCAAACCGCAACAATTGCTTCGCGCATCTGATCTGCCTGGATCGCGTCGCCTTCCGCAACGCGGCCACTGCACAGCTAGCCCGCGTGTCCCCAATCATACGTAGCACCGCGACGCGGCCGCTTCCTCCCCCGTCTCCACCCGCCCGCCCCTCTCCTCTCCCCCCTCCCGCGCCCGACCCCGCCGCTGGCCGATGCGCCGGCTCGCTCCCGCCGCCGAGGCCTAGCCGTCCGTCCCGATCCCGATGTCCGCGCCGCGGGCGGGGGCCGGGACGGCGGCGCCGGTTACCGGCGACCGCTACCTCAACCTGCTCGTCCGCTTCGTGGAGCAGCACGCGGGCGCGCTGCTCGACGGCTCCGTCACCCTCCGCCTCCACCCCGTCGGCCTCCACTACGTCGCCTCCCGCCTCGAGGCGCTGCGGGAGCTCGAGGCCGTCGGCGCCGGCGCGCCCGTCGACTACCTCCGCGCCTACGTCGCCGACCTCGGCGACCACCGCGCGCTCGAGCAGCTCCGCCGGATCCTGCGCCTCCTCACCTCGCTCAAGGTCGTCGCCGCGGGGCCCGGCCGCGACCCGGCGCCGCTCTCGCTCCTGCCCTTCGCGCGCCTGCGCGTGCTCGAGCTGCGGGGCTGCGACCTCTCCACCTCCGCGGCCAGGGGCCT
This sequence comes from Eragrostis nindensis, assembly GCA_012490785.1. Classification (NCBI taxonomy): domain Eukaryota; kingdom Viridiplantae; phylum Streptophyta; class Magnoliopsida; order Poales; family Poaceae; genus Eragrostis; species Eragrostis nindensis. The sequence goes on along the minus strand of JAAXCT010001640.1, from coordinate 55,949 downwards.
GCTCGACCTGCGCAACACCCTCGAGAGGCTCGTCTGTTACAATTCCACGGTACGTTACTATGATCCTCTGTATAATTTCGTTTGTCCCTGTTCGTTGTTTGTCGCAATTTGCATGGTGGTCGCTAGAGGTTCCCTCTACTCTTACTTATGATCCTCAACTAAACTGCGAGCTATATTGAGCTGTAATTTGTACTTATGCTTTGCTGTTTTGGTGCATCCACAGCTAGTGAGCCACCATTATTTTAGCCCGCATGCTGCAATGCCGTGGCCCACTCACCCACGCTGCCGATTTATTCCTAGGATCTGATGTTCAATCACGCACATTTGTTACTTGATATTAAGTCCACCTGCATGTGTATGCCACTTTTTTTAATGATTTTGATCTTCAACATAACTGCCAAAATACCTTTGAAGTATGAAATTCTCATGATTATCAAGACCTTGCTTGTGGGGTCTAATTGAAATTTCACTGGTCACCGTGCACTCTTTACTTGATTAGCTATGAATTTAGTCACCAAAGTTTCTCTGGTGCAGATAATTTTTGGCATTTTGCAGAGCTTCTGAAATTCTTATCGTTTGTAGTACTGTATCACCACATTTGTTTTTAGAGTGCATATATGTTACTGTAACAATCATGCCTGCTGTTCTTGCGCATTTATTCCGTGTTTTGATTAGCTGAAGTACATATACTTGCATGCATCTCAAATAGATTATGTGTCTTTGACTACTTTGTTTTGTGAATTACTCCCTCCGTTCACAAATGATAGGCGTATTTTCACCCAAAAGTCAAACTTCAAAAATTTTGACCAACAATTAGTTAAAATATAAGCACATTTAGCATATAAAGTTTACATCAATATATTTGCACTTCAAAGCTATTTTGAGATGACATTGAGTCTTTAGCAATTGATATTTATTATAAGAGAAATCAAGAGTCAAAATCTACTTCGAAAGACTTTTCCTCAACTCAAATACGCCTATCATTTGTGAACGGAGGGAGTATGAAAAAAACGGAAGGGGATTTCATTCATCTCTTACATTGATTTTTTTTTTGGTTGGGGGGGGGGGGGGGGGGGGGGGGGGATGATATTTGCACAGACATATTTCATGCTGGATGGCAGATAGTATATCTCCTCATGTTCTTGTGATTCATGCTTCTTAGCTAAAATCCTACCCGTATGTCCTTGTGGTCCAGGCTTCTTTTCTAAGCACTTTCACTGTAATCTGTATATCTTAGCCAATTCACAGTAGTTATTTTTGTGATACTGCAGGATGCTCTTAGGCATGTATTTGCAAGTAGAATCACAGATATCAAGGACTCTCCTGTATGGAGCAGACTTTCATATGTCTCATGTGCTTCTAATGGCCTTGTACTCATGGACGAGTCACTGCAACTGTTACCTGCAGTTGAAACCCTAGATCTTAGTCGGAACAAGTTTGCCAAGGTGGACAATCTGCGAAAGTGCACAAAGTTGCGAAATCTGGATCTTGGATTTAATCATTTACGTTCGATTTCATCCTTGAGTGAGGTAATTGCATGTCGGTTTTTTTTAAAAAAAAAATTGTCTCCAGCATCTTGCAAGATCGACATTATGTTTCTTTTTTGCCTCAGTTGTATATAGTTACACATTGCTCTCTTGCAGGTTTCCAGTCGAATTGTTAAACTTGTTGTACGAAATAATGCTTTAACTACAGTACATGGAATTGAAAATCTCAAGTCACTCGTGGGACTTGATCTGTCTTACAATATCATATCAAATTTCTCAGAATTGGAAGTCCTTGGCACCCTTCCTTTGTTACAGAACCTATGGTTGGAAGGCAATCCAATCTGCTGTGCTCGGTGGTATCGAGCGCATGTGTTCAGTTTTTTCCGTAATCCAGAGAATGTAAGTAGCTAACCTTAGTATCTCCTTTTCTTTATAACTTCTCCCATCACAATAGTTTGTTCCGCGGTATTGGAGTAAAGTGACATGACAGCTCTGTTCCATGCTTTTTTCTGGTTCAGTTGAAGTTAGATGATAAAGGCATGAACACACAAGAATACTGGGAAAAGCAAGTACTCTTTGCATGCAGACAAAATCGACCTGCTGGCTATGGATTTTATTTTCCTGCAATAGATGATCATGAGGACGAAGACACATTAAGTTCGAAGATGGTATGTGTCGTTTATTCTATTACCCCAATTGCATTAATTTGGTCCATTGCATATCACACTTGCACCCAATACCAAGTTTCCTTTGAAAGTTGTGTTAATACCCTAGGGCATAGGTAATTTAACTCAGGTATTGTTGTGAAATGCTGTTATGCTTACACTTGCATGAATGCACGTTCTTGTCTAGGTTTCACATGCGATGCAGAAGCATTTCTTAATTTTATGAATTTGGATTCTAGTTGATTCGGCCCAGATGGTGGTGTATGTGATAACCTGATTTCTAGAAATGCAAATGCGGGACATAGCAACTATACTTCTTTGCTAAATTGAAAGTGTTCGCAAGTCTAGGACCTTACATTCGTTTGTTGAGTGTTGCCATGCGTGATTGGTTCAGTGATAGACTGATAATTTGTTTTACCCTTAATGACTGTAGAGAAGAATTTCTCGACTTGCCAGTATAGTGGAGGAAGAGAGAAACCTCTCTGATGATGGTGTAGACCACCAGTCTACTCCATATGATAGTGACAGTTCTAAGAAGGATGAAGTTGCAGCTGCTGATCATGACATAAAAATTACTTCTTTGATAAACACTGCTGAGATGCTGAAGAAACAAAAATCAAGTAATTGGCTCCGTGAATTTAAGGAGTGGATGGATGAAAATTCAGGGAAAACAGAAGGTGACAGCCTGTTTTCTAACTTGACCAATGGCAATGGAAGCTATATGAGACAGAAGAAAAGGCAGAAAGCTCACATGGAGAACTCGAATAACATGTCTGATTTGGTACATACATCAGAAGGTGGGAGCAGTTCAAACCTTTTGGAATCAGATTTATCTTTCACAGATAATGCTGGAGCTAATGGAATCATCAAAGAATCTTCAAATGATTTGAATGCGGACCAAGATAATCTAAAAATGCACTTGAATTCTTTTAGAAGGCCTCCTCCGTTAGAATTAGTAGGCGCTTCACATTATGATTACTCTTCCGAGCTGGATGATGCTTCGAAAAGTACGCTGGTAAATGGAGCACCATCCGGTACAATTAACAAGTTGATAGAACCAAGTTCACCCTATGCATATCAGAGTCCACTGTCACCGCCACAATACAAGGAGGACATTCTACATCGTAGACTTTTCTTGGAGGAAGAATTTTTGAAGATTTCCAGGGACCTTCATTCTGTTGGTTCGCTAGGTAGTGGTAGCAGCTGCAGCGATGATTCTTCAGATGATTTGTGTTCATGCAATTCGGAAGATGATTGCGTAGCAATTCAGGCAAAGATGGACTTGGCTCTTAATGGTCAGATGCCTTCATTTCCTTTTGTAGATAGGTATCATGTGGAAAAGAACAGCATTTCTGACCATTCAATAGAAGATGAGGGAAGTTGTACGGATGGCAGACAGTTTGTCATCGAGGAGTTTCATGAAAACAACCAGATCAATGGTCAACTAGGTTACAACTCAGGTCATTTAACTAGAGAAAATGGCAAAGAGAAGTTTAAGAGGAGGGTACTTTCTATTTTCAAGAACCACAATGGTTCAAAATTAGGATTTCTGAAGCCTAACGGAGATCATGTGGATAAGCATGTTTTACCTGAAGGAAATGGCCACCCGAGCAGAAGTATTGCTCCTATTCAAGGCTCTGAAATCCATAATATCATGCACAAAAACAATTCATCTATCTGCACAAATGCAATTTCTCATAACAGAGATGAGCACAAAACTATAGAGGATTTCTTCAATGTGGAAGTAGCAAACAATGAAGAGTCTGAAACATGTGAACAAGTAGCATGTTGTGCGTACCTGTTTCAGGATGCAAGTGGTTTTGTTCAAAGGTGAGAACTGTTCCTCCTGTGTTTCCATACTGTGAAAACATTATATAAGTTATGTTTGCGCACAGCTGTTGCATTTGTTAATAAATGGGAATGTACCTTGTTGAAGGTTCAATATCAAATTTTATTTTGTAGTAACACCGTAATGATTGCCCGTAAAGAGATAGGGATTGATATTTTTGTAGAAATCGTGCGAATACAATCAATTCAATTCAGTACTTTTATCTGTGTTGCAGGTTTATACTTGAATAGAACTTATCAGATTATTGTAGTTACCCTGTTTTGTGCAAGAGTTATTTTAAGACATACATCTGGCACTTCAAAATTGAGTTAATACAAAAATTAAACTTGCTCTTCGCTGATATAACTGATATTCATAGCTTCCACAGAGCATCAGCTGTGTTTGAACTGGGAGTTATTTTTAGGCTTTTTTATATCTATGTGCTTGCTAGGAAATTAAATTTCGAAAGGCAATAAAATGAATTGTCATTAATGATGGTGAGAATGAAATAAAATAACAAAGTAGGCAATGCGCAGCACATGGCAAGCAGGCAAGGCGTAAACTGTCCCTGTCTGAGGGAGAATAGTGGTGTATGCACTATGAAACTGCCATGTGTCTTAATTCACTTCAATGCATCATGAGCAGTTACCAGAAACATATTCTCGATGGATGGAAAATGGGTAGCTTTATTTAATTCTTATAATTCATCTACCGCATTTAATTAAAAACCACATTTCTCACATGCCAATTTAAGTCAGAGATCTGAAGGAACTGGAAAGTTAGTCTGTCGATAGAACTTTTTCAATCTTTTCTTTAGAATTAGTTTATGTTTGTTGTGATTGCCAAAAAGAACAAATATTTTATTTTGCTTGGCCACTTTTTACTTTTACATATTGACTGACAGGGTTTATGTTGCTTTCTATAGAGAGGTAGCCTTGCTGCGAAGCTCTCAGAGCAAACTCTATGTACTGCAAATCGATCTTGATCAAGATGGAGAAGGTTAATACTTCATTTAGACTCTATTTTCCTATTTTGGAGTATATTCTAGTTTCCTTGTGTCTGTGAGACTACTGTGACTGCCTACATAGTACATAGTCCTTTGTTTCACAGGCTTTTCCCGCTGTCTCTATTTTGGACTTGCTGTTGCCATAATTTCTGGTTAATTTACAGAAACAGAGCCAAGGGTTCTGGAGAGCTATAGGTTGGAAAGTCTGGAAAAAGTTTCGGTCGGGCTTGGGCTACAGACACTGAGGTATATTACTATTAGCATATCAACAATTACACATGACTGGCTTTGGTTGACCTGAGGCTTTAATTTTTCAATGTCATAGGATACACATGGTAGACAATACAACAAACCTATTCTTGATGCGTACTTCGAAGGAGGTGCAAGATGTACTTTGGCTCTTGAGTGTAAACTTTCCTGAATCAACCCATGGCATGACTTTGCACAGGTATGGTCTATTTAGTTTCTACTATCACCATGAACAAACGCAAACTTCTTTTTGCAGCTTCTATGCCCATTTTCTAGTTATACTTATTTTTGCCATTTCTAAATGGCAGCTGGGAGAGCATCCAAGTTAGATTGCTCGAGAAATGTATATGTGAAAACGCAAAGATGGGAATATTTCTCTATTCCATGTTGATGTTCTGGAATAATGACGCTGAAGGTACCATTATCTGTCTGTCTTGGTGATGAAACATCACTACATTTTTTCATGGAACATATCAGAACTATTTTTTCCATTACTTGAAGTCTGTAGCCTCCAAAAAAATAGAATTCACTGGAAAAAAGGGTAGCATTGTTTAGGTTAGCCTAATAACTGTTATGATTGGTATCAAGTCGTCTCAAGTTGGTGATGTTCATTTAATGTGAAGCAAGGATCGAAATAGCGGGCTATAGTGCTGCTATCGCGGCTGGATGAAGCTCACGCGACGTATTGGCCATTTGGGCGCTATGTCAGCTAATCCCGCGATTTCGGCGCTAAACGTTGTAGCTGGCGTAGCGTTTAGCGGTGATTGTTGAAGTCCGCGTCGGGGCCGAGCTCGCCTGGAGTTGCTAGCTTGTCGCAACCACAGTTTCATGCTGGAGCCGCCGGCCGCGTTCTGCTTGGCATCGCCCATGGTGGAGGCGCGCCGCATACCGACCTGTCGCAGCCCGCTGGGAGACCGGCCTCCTGGAGCCGCTCGCCCGTGTGCTTGGTTAGCTGCTGCTTGGTGCCCCCCCACCCCCCCCACCCCCCCCCCCCCCCCCCCCCCCCCCCCCCCCCCCCCTCTGCTGCTTGCTGCTAAATCTTGGTTACGTGCTGCTAATGGGCTGAGCTCCACGGTGGCCGGAGGCAAGGTTAAAGACGATGGCATTTTAGTCATTTCAGAAAAATATTAGCTGCAAACAAAGACTATGGCTTTTTTTTGTTGGAAAACCACTAAATGCCTTAGCTCCGCTATAGCTGGGCTTAGCTTTTTTGCCGAGCCTTCGCTAAATGTTATAGCCCGTGATTTAAAACCTTGGTGTGAAGTCATGCACAAATGAAATCATGTAAACTTCCACGTGAAACTTTTAGATGCTGCATGCCTCGAATTCCATTCTAACATCAAGTGATCAAGTCCTACCGCACCTTGATCCATTCAATTGCTTTTGTTTACAAGTTGTTGAAATTATTATTGCGCACTTTTGTTCTGTAGAGCACTCCCTGGTTATCAGGTCCATCATTGTTATTGAAGGATCAATATTGGTTTGCATCGAGGACCTAAATCAATTTGGCGATCTACTCGATGACTCAAATCACACATACTTTTCTCTTGATGCGTCTTGTTCTATTGACAGTATTCAAGAAGTGGTAAGTTATGCTTGACTTTTAAATTCCAATTTCTTTGGTTTACTACATAAATCGCATCTTGCTGTTATAGACCTTATTTTAACTCTGTTGTGTGGATCAAATCATTGTTTGGCTTTATGTTTTGTACTCTCTTTATGTGCATCATTTTCTATTTAGCAGAAACAAAACAACCAGTGTAAGCCTGGCACTAAGTTGGAAGAACTAATTCATATGGCTTAAAATATGACACATGTCTTTATTATTTTCAAACATACGAATCTTGACAGCTTTTTTCTCTCGAATACGTAGGAGAGCTGCGTATCTTTATATTTAAGGAGAAGTTGACAGCTTTTTTCTAAAAAATCTGTATATTGTATGTACTGCATACAAGTACAGGGTTTAACATTTCACTTTAGCCTTGCAATGAAATAACCAACTATTGCAGAGTCTCTCCTATCTGCTCTTTCTTACTTAATCATTATTTGTAAAAACGGGGAACAACTCAAAATACAGTCTTGAAGTCATCATGTAAAGCTCATAAACTTGGTGTGAAAGGTGTCTTGCATTCTTTCAGTTTGCACTTTGCACGTTATATTTTAATTGGCCATCCCCTCTCAATAGCCATATCGGCATATAGACCAGAGCAATGTCCGAGATCGATTAGTGAAAAGAACAACTATTATTTGCACAAATAGTACATTTCTGAAACATAGACAATGGAGACCTTGCAAAAACTTTGATTTAAGGTAAATCTGCAAACAGATCCAGTCAGGTGGTGCACAGTTCTCAACTCTAGTGTTTTGGACAGGGCAGTACGGATTGCAAGAAAAAAAGTTTTCAGAACACGTGCATTGAATTGATTGTGGTGGTTTCTGTTGCCCTGATTATTTTTCTTCGCGAAACTTCTCCATTTAGTGAATGATGCATCACTCGTACAGTTTTCTAAAAAATGAAGTCAACAGGTTGCTTGGACTGAGCAGATGCAATGTATTTAAGTATGGGGAATAAACCATGGAGCAGATAGTGCTGAGCAAATATTTGATGTGAATCTGGCTGCTTCTCAAAGTAAAAACGAGAAATATATTAAACGAACAATGTGATTGCTTAACAAGTTAACCCTTATCTTGAAATGATAGTTCTGCTGTAGGTTATGTCATATTTCTGTCAGGATGCTGTGCCTCACTCGTCTTTTCTGAAAAAATTTCGTGATATACTGCGTTAGCAAACTTAAATCACATCTTTCAAAAGGTTGATAGCGTCCTCTTTTTAACATCTCCTTTAAATTCTATTGCAATTTGCGTATTCAGGTTTTGGATCAGCACAACAACAAATGTCTGAAATTGGTTTTGGGCAATCATGTTCAAGAAGGGAAGAGTGGCAGTAGCATGCAAAATGCGCACAACAAGCAGTCAGATGAAATCGACTCTGCACATACATGGAAACTTGAGTGGTTCTCTGAAGAAGCACTTCTGAAGTTCATTTCTGTACTTAAGGCTCTTTACTCGGCGGCAGCAGCTTCACCTCTACCTGTAAAGTGTATAACCTGATAATGTCGGTTCTTGTAATTCTGCAGTGATTTCATTCATTCTTTGGGGTTGTATTTAGCTGTTAGAATGTACAGTGGTAGTTACGTTTCTAGGCACGTGCTTGCTGTAAATCTTTATAGATAGAAAGTTTTGCCATCCTTTTTTCTTCTTCTTTAGAATAGTTTTCTCATCCTTAAGTTGTACAGAACAGAGAAAAGTGAGTGTAAAAGAATGGAATCGCAATTTTGGCGAGGAGCGGTTTCGAAAAGTTTGGTTTCAGAGCATCAGTGTCACTGGATATTGTAAGTCGGTAATCAGTTTGCTAATTTATGGTTCTTGCGATCGTACTGAATTTCACGCTTATCTAGGCAATACTTGTACTCGCTACAATACTCTTCTTCTTCTATTGCTCCGTTCTTTGAACATTAGTTCATTGATCCTCTTCGTCCCCACGGACGCAGCCATTTGCCATCGCCAGCATGTGAAGCCGCGATGGGATCGGCGGCAACCCGACGTCGGCAACCCCTTCAAGCTGCTGCACGACGAGGCCCATCGTCGGCCTGTCACCTTCTTCATCCTGGATACACCAACACGCTACTTTACAGACCCTCTCAAGCTCCTTCAAATTGGCATCCATCGCCAGCCTCTTGTCCAGCAGGCCAACCACGTCGCCGGCTTGCAACCTGACCGCGGCATGCACCGGGAAGTACATGGCAGAGCAGCCGGCCTCAGACGACGAGCCGTTGTTCCGGCGGCCGGAGACGAGCTCGAGCAGCAGCAGGCCGAAGCTGTACACGTCGGCCTTGGCGGTGACCGCACCACCCGCAAGCCATTCCGGCGCGAGGTACCCGAGCGTGCCCCGCATGGTGGTGAGGACGCGGCTGAAGTCGTGGCCGACGAGCTTGGCCATGCCGAAGTCCGCGAGCTTGGCGCCCAGGTCCTCGTCGAGGAGGATGTTCTCGGGCTTGATGTCGCAGTGTATGATGCACTCCCGGCACTTCTCGTGGAGGTAAGCCAGGCCCCTGGCCACGCCCACCGCGACGCCAAACCTCTGGCTCCAGCTCAGCACCTTGGCGCCGGAGGAGCCGTTCTTGAAGAGGTACGCGTCCAGCGAGCCGTTGGGCATGTAGTCGTACACGAGCGCCCTCTTGGCCCCCTCGGAGCAGAAGCCGCGGAGGCGGACGAGGTTGACGTGGTGGATCATGCCGAGCGTGACCACCTCGGCGCGGAACTGCTTCTCGCCCTGCCGGACCCCGTCCAGCGTCTTGACGGCCACGGGCGTCGAGTCCGGCAGCGCGCCCTTGAACACGGACCCGAAGCTCCCGCTCCCGAGCCGCTCCGAGAAGCCCCGCGTCGCCGCCTTCACGGCGCGGTAGTCGAACAGCAGCAGCGACCCCTGCTGCAGCGCCGTCACCTTCCCCTGGCCGCGCCGCTTCCGCAGCACCAGCACCACCGCGACGACGATCACGAGGCACGCCAGGAACAGAACCACGGCCGCCACGCTGCTGCTGATCATCACCATCGATTTCTTCCAGGAATGACCTGCCCGCGCCGGTGGCACCTCCGAGGCCGCGACGCGTAGGTGAAGCGCCGCCCCTGCCGGGAGGCCTTGATCGGTTGGGAGCGTCCTCAGGTTGACGAGCTCGCTCGTCCACACCGAACACTTGGCTCCGTCGTAGAGGTAGGCCGTGCACGCGCATTCTCGCAGGCAGGAGGCCTCGCACGCCTTGTCGCTGCTCTGCGCTTCGGTGGCAGGAGCCTCCACCGAGCCGTTGGGGAGCTGCACGGCGTACGGCAGCTGGATGAACCCGTCGGTGGGGCAGTCGAGCCGGGTCCGCCTGACGCAGCCGGCGGCCGTGTTCCCCAGGTCCCACTCGCGCCGCGCCCGCGGCGCGAAGGCCGCGCCGGGGCACGCGCACGCGGGGCTGGTGACGTTGCTGCACACGCCCAAGGGCCCGCACGAGCCGAAGACGTCGCACGCGTCGCGGGGCTCGGAGCAGAAGAGGATCCACTTCCCGTCCAGCGCGTTCCACTGCCGCCGCCGCATCTGCCCGTTCACGTCCAGCTTGAAGTTGCCGATGCCCATGGGGACCCGGTCGTGGTAGCTGAAGAAGTTGACGCTGGCGTTCGGCGCGTACGGGACGCCGACGAAGTAGCCCGACCGCATCTCCGGCACGTTGGCGAAGATCTCGCCGTCCCAGAGCCCCGTCGTCCAGTACTGGTGCGCGCCGCCGCCGGCGAGCAGGTCGAACTTGGGCTGCCCGCGCGGGTCGATCTCCATGGAGAACGCGCCGGGCGCCGGGTTGCCCGAGTCCGTCCACGACGTCAGGAAGCTGTGCACGCCGCGGGCCCGGTCGTAGCCGAGCCTCGCGCCTGGGAGCCACGTGTCCGTGGGGTGGTCGAAGCTCTGCCACGCCACGGCGGCCGACGACGACGACGCGTTGTTGCTCCGCACCACGAGGTTGCCGTCGTCCTGGAGCGTGGCCACAGTGGTGCGCGGTGACGGCGAGGACGCGTTGGACGACCACAGCAGCAGCGCGTTCGACGCGAGGAGCTGCAGCTCGCCGCGGTCAGTGAGCGTGAGGCGAGAGGTGGATGGTTCGAGGATCGGGCGCTCCCGGTTTGCCACCCACACCACCGTTTGTAAGGAGACCTTCTTGTACCATATGCCGACGTAGTAGTTCGTGGAGTTGCCCGGCTTGAAGAGACCCAGCTCGAAGTTGCCGCCGTCGGAGACCAGCGTCTGGTTCCATGGGAGAGACTGGCCCAAGGTGAGGGTGTCAACGGCGCCGGTTGATGGGAGGTTCAGGGCGGAGAAGATCAGCAAGTGGAGCAGGACTAGCATGGTCATGCTGACAATCAAGTAGTACAAGACTTGATTTTCGGTCTTTGTTTATTGCTTCAGATGAAACAGAGGAGGCCAATGCAAGTCGAATATATAGCGGCAGCGCCATCCTGACACTGGATACAGCTGCGTGTGGGTGCCGTTGAGCATTAATCATTTCGCTTCGCGATTGGTTTCCCTCGCTCGTTTTCCGCCGTGTACCGCATTTGACCTTTTCAGTTGCACACCATGGCACGACATCGTAGTAGGTATCACCCTTTAGAGCATCTTCAGCAATGAACCTCAAAATAAAGTCTCTATTTTTATTTTCTAGGCCGGTATACAAAAATAAAGGCATAAAATTTGACTTCAACTCTAATAGTAAACTAACAAGACCCTATTTTGTGTAAGACCAAGTAAGAAAATAGTAGGACCCATGAGTAAGAGGGAGGATTGGAGGCCTCTAGGAATGGGGCTTAGAGATGGAGTTTGAGAGGGCATGCAAAATGAGAGTCTAAATAAAGTCTTGCTGGAGTTGATTTTTGGCTCAACCTCCTAAATAATAGAGTAGGGGCTCAAATAGAAGTCTTGCTGGAGATGCTCGGTTATTACGAGTTGGTTACATGTCGCTGTGAAGGGCTCTCTTTTCTTCAGTCCACTGAGCGCCCGGGGGCGATGGATCAGAGCGACAACTTCTTCGTTAAGCACAATGCCGACTGTGCTTAGCGTTATCCCTTGCACGGATATTTGTGCTTATAACGGATATTTTCTTCATCACGCATTGAAGCGCGTCGTCCCAACATTAATCGAGGAACAGCAACCCGACGGAGAAAATTTTGAACCACTAGTGACGCTCCAGAGAACGTACGTGGCACAACTTAGCAAGCGGGCGCGCGTCACGCACCAAGGCGATGACGAACGAGCTCGTTTCTCTCAAACGAATCTGGAGCTGCCAAGCTCCCCACCACCTCCATGAACCGCGCGCCGTGCCAGCCTCTGTTGCCTGTGGGCTTAGGCCGTCACGTCCGGCAGAATCGTTTCACCGCGCTGGCGCGCGCACCAGTAGCCCCATGGCATGGCAACGTGCTCGGTGGTCGTGGCGACTAGCGGCAGCCGTGCGGGACTCGCGAGAGCCAACTGATTAGCGATGGTGCCCAGGCGAGGAGGTCGCTCGCATCTTGTGAGACGCACTGTTGGGAATTGGGATGCTTCACCCCCGCCATATATGGTTACGACTTACGACCAGACATGTTGGCCGCTGGCACGTCCCCTCCAAGCCTCGCATTGATCAAATGCCGTGTCAAATCAAATGACCTCGCCCCACGAGTAAGTGCATAGAAAGGACCATCGACGGCATCGATGGCAAAGAAGAGCTCAAGATTTAAAGTATTACTTGTATCCTAAAATACAGCATCTGCGAGAGTAATGATTATCTAACAACAAAGATAGTCGGATGCATATTGCTGAACGTGCTGCATTTTGTATCTCTGATAGTGAAGTCTGCAGTCCAGTTGAGATTTTTTTTCTCCTGGACACATCTCGGCGAGTTGACTTACCATGACGATTGAAACAGGAAAGCTAGGTTTGATTTTAGAGGAAATTCCTTCTATGGCCTCAAAAAAGATCACACTTTCTTCTTTGACCCTTTCCGGATCGAACTTCTCTATTAGGACCAATATCATTTTTTGTTTCCTTCCGTGGCCCTTCCGTTAATTCTAACACTTCACGGTGTTAAGTGAGGTAAAAAGACTATTTTACCCCTCATATAAAATAAATTTTAGCTTATTTAAAATATTATTGGAATGTCACTATTATTTTACCGATTGGTTTTTATTTGAAAATTACTAAGTATGTATGTGGTTAGTTTTAAATTTAATAAAAATTTGAGATTTTTTCATTCAAATTTCATAATTGTACCAAGAGGTGAATTAAAGTTTATTTAATTATATCAAGGGTAAAACGGTCTTTAACCTTCCACTTAATGCCATTAAGTGTCAAAATTGACAAAAAGGTCATGGAAGGAAACTAAAAATGGCTTTGGGCCTAATAAAAAAGTTCAATTTGAAAAGGACCAAGGAAGGAAGGAATTTTCTCTTGATTTTAACCCTATGTCAGCAGTTCAGCTCTGTTCTTAGACAGGGCCACATGAGGTGTAATTGGAAAATAACTTCCCTGGCAGAGGATCGATGTAACTGATGAAACACTGATTAGTTTTTTTTTTCTCTTGTAATCGCAATGCTTAAATTTTCCCAGTCTTCAAATTTGGGTTCGATAAGAACGACTTGGATGGGCTTGACGGAGATAGCCCAGCTTGAATTGGATACGGACTACATGATGGGCTCAATGAATTTCTATGCGCATTTCGTTCATGGGAAAAGTCCGTTTGACCTCCCTCAATTATCATAGGAGTTGCAACTTTTCCCCCGAACTACAAAACCGGGTAACCAGACTCTCTCAACTCATCTAGTCGGTCCAAATTTCCTCCTCGACGGTTTTGTAAGCGGTTTCGTCCAACGTGGCACAGTGGGTCCCACCTGTCGGATGCCACGTCACCTTTTCTTTTCTTTCTTTTTTTTCCCTCTCTTCCTCTCTCCCACACGCTGTGCCAGCCCGCGCTTCGCCGGAACTTCGCCGGGACGAAGCTACGGTGGCCGGAGGAGGGCGGCGACCACATGGGGAGGGCAGCGTGAGCAGGCGAAGCTGTTGGTGGTGGATGTCGTCGTCGGGGAGGTACAGGGCGGCGGCGCGAGCTCGCCACAGTTGAGCGGCGGGTGGCGGTGCGAGGTGCTCGTGCACGTGTAGTGCAGAGAGAGGAAGTTTGTGCGCGGGAATAGAGAGAAGGGACAGCGGCGAGTCTCACCAGGGGGTCGGCGAGCTCGGACGATGGCGAGAGAGCAGTCGGCGACGAGGAGGGGCTCCGGCGGCGACGGCGCTCCATCGAGCTCCTTGCTCCCGAGGCTCCCGAGCTTCGCTGAGTGGCGCGTGAGTGAGGAGGGGGTCTAGGTGGTGCTGTAGGAACTGTAAGGGAGGCGGAAGGCTTGCCGGAGGCGGCCAATTGGCGGCGGCGGCGGGATCAGGGCAGAAGAAGGGGAGGGTGGCGTTGTGAGTGGAGATGTGCTCTGGAAAGAGCACGCGGCGGCGGATGGGAAGGAGGGGGGAAGGTGGCCGAGCTATTTATAGGGCGCCGAGGCTGTTTGAAGATGGATAAGGGCGGCGGCGCACTGAGATAATGCCGGCGGCCATGGCTGCCGTGTGTGCCGTGCGGTGGCGAGCAAAATGCGTCACCCGTGACGCTTCTCCGCGGTCGGCGTGGGGTCGTACGCGCGCTGAACGGCTACGCGGAGGCGCGGGCGGCGGAGGCGAGGCAGAGGAGCGCGGCGCGGGCGGGAGGGGCGGTGGAGGCGGGAGCAGGCACGGGCGGCGGCGCGAACGGAAGGGGCGGTTAGAGAGGAAAAAAAGAAAAAGAAAAGAAAAAGGTGACGTGGCATCTAACAGGTGGGACCCACTGTGCCACGTCGGACGAAACCGCTTATAAAACCACCGAGGGAGGAAACTTGCACCGACTAGATGAGTTGAGAGAGTCTGGTTACCCGGTTTTGTAGTTCGAGGGAAAAATTGCAACTCCTATGATAGTTGAGGGAGGTCAAATGGACTTTTTCCTTCGTTCATCTGGTGTGGTTCATGGGGTGAACAATTCTTTGGACATTTCGTTCTCGCAAAGGTGAGCGTCGGCTCTAATGGCGGTGCTCGCGCGCGCCGCTGCTTTGCAGCTGGGGATCGTGTGCCTGCCCGCTGCCCAACATATCACAGGTCCCAACTGCCTGGTACAATCTCAGCCACGGCAAATCTACGTTAGAGGAGATTTGTTAGAGATGCATGGTTGTTCTCATTCGATTTTAGTTGGTTGTCAGCCTGTCCGTTCAATCCAGATTTGCAGTGGCACAATTTCCATGATGATGCAAAGAGTTCGTACACGAACAGCTCATACATCTCGTTGAATTAAACAGATTTGCAGGTGCTCAGGCTCTCAGAAAAAGGCCAGGGTTTTTCCACAAGAGAAGGATCCATCAGAAGAGACCTCCACCCTTTCCCTTAACCATGCTCCCCAATCTTGCCGAATCCATCCATCTCCACCTCTCGGGGAAGAACTAGAAAAAAGTTCTTCCACTAGAGGGGGA
This sequence comes from Eragrostis nindensis, assembly GCA_012490785.1. Taxonomy (NCBI): domain Eukaryota; kingdom Viridiplantae; phylum Streptophyta; class Magnoliopsida; order Poales; family Poaceae; genus Eragrostis; species Eragrostis nindensis. The sequence goes on along the minus strand of JAAXCT010001640.1, from coordinate 40,622 downwards.
GATTTCACACGGATCCGGCAAGAAAGGGGGAGCACGATGGAAAGAGGCAGGGGGAGGCACCCTTCATCCGGCCTTCGATTCGGTGTGGTTAAAGCAAGAAAAGTCATCATCGAGCCATGAATCTGTACAAGACGTGCAGAACAAAATTGAGAGATCGACAAGAACAAATCTCACGATCAGATGAGGAGAGAAACGAATTGTTGGAACTACGAGAAAATGCGAGAATCTATAAGGAAGAAGCCGCATGTCCAGAGCTCCAAAGTTATGATATTGCATCTCTTCGGAATCGAGAACCACGGATCCGCTCGATGGCGGCCCTGGCAACAGATGTTTCAAACACGAAGAGTGCTCGATCAAGACGAATATCAGAGAAAACCAATAAATTTGCGAGGAAAACAAGAGAAACGAGAGAGACATTTCGGCGACGCAGGGGACTTGGACACGCGCGGTGTGCTGACGGATGAAGACGGCGGCGCAGGGGAAGAACAATGCAGTGCAGAATTTTATAGGCCCTGGTTAGGGCGTGCGCCCGGTGGAAGACCAAATTACAGCTATACCCATATAGGCCTTGTGGGCCAATTCCTGGTCGATGACCTTAGGCCCATCAGTCGAATCAGGGCGGCAAGCAGATGGGACCGCACATTGCGTGATGGGCTGTGAGCAACCTTGCAACTGCCAATATAGGCTTAGTAGGTGGCCCGTTGTCGCCTAAAAAAAAATAGGTGGCCCGTTGAACTTCATCCGCGTTGTTTCTTGTGGGTTGTGGCTGTTTGACTTTGCCCTGAAATTTCATTCAGAAAACTAGTGGGAAAACAAGCTGAACTTGGATGTCTTAGTTGCCTTGTTCATCATCTAACTATGTTCAAACACGAAGAGTGCAAGATACTCCTATGTAAAACGCTGATATACTCCTATGTTCATCATCTAACTAAAGGAAGCCTAATTTCCGTTAGAAGGAACACTTGAAGAGTAGTAGTGAAGCGTGTACTACACACCATTGATTCTTCTGTGGGACTGGGAGAATGTATGAACAACTATTACAAATACTGAACCCCCAACATTTCCAGTTCATTCATCACATTCAACCAACCAGCATACATTCCTGGGCAGTCTGGAGAAGCTCAACCAACCGATTCCTGCCCTCTCAGTGGCCACTCCAACCAGTGTGGAGAAGCACAGCAGATGAACAGAACCTCATCCCGTTCCATGACAATAAGATCTCATCCACCCAATACCTAAGCCAATTCCACTTGACAGCAAAAAGAATCCCTCACGAATGCCTAACTCCTCAGCAAGTCTGCATGACTGCGTTTCCTAGTACTAATAACTAATGCCTACAACAGGAAGACGCTCAAGAGCAGTAGAGCGCTGACGGCAGTGCGGACGAATGAGGAGACGTCGCCCATCGCCCGCTGCGCGCCGGAGTCCGTGGAGTTGGACGACGGCGCCAGCGAGGTGCCGTTGAGCAACGCCGACCCGTTCTTTCCAGAGAAAACACAGGATCCATGACCTGCGAGCGAAAACAGTCGGCGTAAAATGAGTCTAAAGAATGCAAATCAAACGATGATGGCAAGAACAATGAATAATGGATTCTGAGTAATCTTACTTGGGTCGGTGGTGGTGATCACCGCAACGCCGCTGAAGTAGCACGTCCCGGAGCCCATCCCCATGCCGTGGTAGTAGGCGTTGAAGGCGTACGTGGCGTGCGCGTCGACGGTGTCCGGCTCGTAGCACGGCTGCCCCTGCATGAGCACGGAGCAGTCCACCTTCCCGGGGCCGCACGCCCAGTCCAGCGCCGCCTGCAGCATCTTCGGGTCCGCGCCGTCCCGCGCCACGCAGTAGGTCTGGTTCGTCGTGTCGTTGGCGAGCACCTGCCCTGACCCCGTCAGGTGCAGCGTGTACGCCGGGATGCCGTTCATGTCGAACAGGCCCCAGTATTTCTCCGACGTCGCCCCGGGCCGGGTGTCCTCGTCGTAGAGCTCGTAGATGTAGGTCGGCACGGCCACGCCGGGGTGCTTGGGCGTGCCGGTGCTGTTCATCACGTGCCGGATGAGGTTGCTGTTGTAGGTGTTGGCGTTGTCGGCCGTGGCGTCGGGCTCGGTGGTGGGGTCGCCCTTGTGCGGCCACCCGGTCTCCGTCACCATCACCGGCACGTTGGTGACGTTGAGGTACGCCATGGCGAAGTAGGCGGCGTCCACCACCGCGTCGAAGACGTTGGTGTAGTGCAGCAGGGTGTTGGCGTCCACGGCCTCCTTGTTGGGCGGCAGCGGCCGGAACAGCGCGTAGTCCAGCGGGATGACGCCGTTGGAGCGCATGTAGTCGTAGTAGGGGTACACGTTGAGCATGAGCGGCGCGCCGGTGGACTGCAGGAACTTGAGCATCGGCACCAGCACGTTGTCCAGCGACCGGTTGAAGAAGGCCTGCGACGGCGGGAACGAGTCGAGGATGATGGACGACGAGTGCGGCGTCGAGATCTTGACGTACCGGTCCAGCGCCGCCGCCACCAGCGCGTTCTGGAGGTAGCGCATGGCCGGCATGATCAGCGGCGCTGCGTTCGGCAGCGTGGACAGCACCTCCGACCCCACCGCGATGGCCGTGATGTTCACGGACGGGAAGTGCGCGGCCACGTTGCGCGCCACCCAGTTGGCCGCCGTCGCGTTCGAGTTGCCGATGGCCAGCAGCTGCTCGTTCGGCACGGAGACGATGACGCGGATGCCCGTGTTGGCCAGCGCCGCGAGCATCGCCGGGTCCGCGTCGTAGAGACGGACGTGCCGGATGTTCTGGGAGCGGAGCAGCGCCGTGATCTGCGTCGGCGCCGGCACCGAGGACATCGCCGTGCCAATGTTCACGCCTATGTAAGCATCTGCGCACCATGGCCAAGAAAAACAAATCAAAAAGGTTAAAAATTACACACTACTACCACGGTAACAAACAAATGCCATAGAATCTGATTAGCAGGTACATAAACCAGCATCAGCCATCAGACAAATGCTCTTATTTCGATTAATGTGCGAGACAAGAAGTGCACGAATCTAGGAGCAAAAAACACATTCTTTGAAGCAAAGTTGAGCAAAGTTGTTCAACAAGCGAATAAGAAATCATCTGCACATTAGAAAAAAACAAAATGCAGCGTGCATCAGTTTTCATATTGAAAAATGTGAAATCGAGATTTCGGAGAGGACGCCCAGCTAGCTGTAAAGTGCCCGACTGGGCAAATTGGTACGGAGAAAGACGTTGGAAACAGGAGCCACCACCATGCGGCCACCCGCACAAAATCCCGGGCAAGCTCCATGCGGTAGCAACAGTGACGCCTCTCTGCATGCTGCTCCATGCGTGCATCTGCACAGACCATGGGTGTTCGTTTACCCCCCCCCCCCCCCCCTAAACTTAACACCCGTCACATCAAAGAGCTTACTATTTAAACTGTTAATGACAAAACATGTCACGACCCCCCTCTAAATCACGAGACGAATCTAATGAGCCTAATTAATCTTGTTGCTACAGTGATGCACAGATCGTCTAATCACGTCAATTGACCCTCATTAGATTCGTCTGCGGAATTCGAGCGGAGTCCTGAAATTAGTTTTGTAATTAAACTTTATTTGTAATCACATATTCATTGAAAAAACCTCTAAAGTTAGACCCAATTCAACGAACACCCCCAATGGCCGCTTTACTGGGCAACCCCAGCTGCTGGCCGCATACGCGACAGTCCGAATAAGACACTGCCAGGTGGTCCCGGAAACGACATCCCCAGCCCAGCGGTCAAACGATGCACTGCACACCGCGACACTGGAGCACTGACTCACTGTCAATCGCGCAGGACAATCAGCAGGTGATCCGTGATGATAATTACAGCGTCATTAACCCTGACACAACCTCATGATTAACATCCAGTCCAGCCACAGCCCACAATACTCGGTCAAGGATAGATTGCAACTCCACTACCACTAGTGATTACCCTCACTAAGGAACAACACCGACTCACAGACGAAGCTTTGTGAAATCTTTGGCAGGCCATTTGCATTTGCCTGGTGCTGCCTCTTGTACTAATTTGATATTGCAATAATGCGAACATGCGAAAAAGATGGGGCACAAGGCAGACAGGTGGGACCTACAAAGCCTGATGTTTGTACTAAAAAGATGAGTCGTTGCCCAATCTCGGAGGAGCCAACCCGCTTTGGGCTAAACTTATGCGCAAAGCGATCAGAGATTCATGCCCAGCTGTTGCTTACTTTTCTTGTGAAAGGTTTGGATCAAAACACGAACAGGAGTATAAAATGCAGCTACCTGCTGCTGCAACGGCTAAGTATATACTGCTGGTATAGTATTCTTTCCCTAGGAGACAAGCAAATCTTATTCCAAACCGGCAAATACTTACTTATTTGATAATTCCAGTGGATGTTCCTTCCAACGTGCAAAAACCCATTAAAAAACCGGTACACGTGAAGGGAGCAACGGATGAGTACTGGAGAGCATGGGGAAACACGGAGAAGGAAGGAATCCCAGGGAGGACGAAGCGGACAAGCACAGAACAGGGAGAAGGATGTCCAGTCAAATCCAACCCCCAAAAGTTACCTACTGGCAAACTAAGCTCGTAGGCTGTTCTAGTAACTGAACCAGTATTTTACTCTAAGTTCCCATGCTTTTCTTTTAATCTAATGATAAGAGTGCGTTAATGATGCAAATAACACAACGAGGACTGTGATACAGCTAGGACAGACCATAACACGACAAACTCAATCTGAACGGAGAAGGGGCGCCACTGCATCGACAGGCCGGATTCCGGCGACAAAAAGCTATGCGCGGCGGCAATGAAAGAATGCGAAATCGATCCGTGCACCCAGAACCAAGAATGGCAGAAGAGATCAAAAGAAAGAGCGAGAGGAGTCTCACCATCTTCGCCACGAACCGATGAGGCCGCCAGCAGCAGCAGGAGGACGAAGGAGAGGAAGAACAGCTTCTTCATGTCGCCGCCGCAACAAAACCGCACGAACTCGCAGCCTCCTCCTGGCCACCACCACCACCACTCTGTTTCGTCCCCGGTCGCTTCAATCTTTATCTCCCTTCACCTCCTTGTCTCTCCTCCAACGGGTAAGAAGCGAAAGCACCAACCGCCTTTACTGCAACCTCCAGACTGCCGGAACCGATACGAGAGGAGGATGCCAAGAAGAGCAATCCAAGAAGTGGAAGGGGGGAAGAAGGGGAGAGATGGAAAGGAGACGAGAGAGGCAGGCAGAGAGATGTTGGGCAAGTTGGGGTTATAAATATGAGAGTGCAGGAAAGGAGGGGCTTTTGTGGAAAAGAGGGGGGCCGGGGCCCAATGGGAGGGTGTCGAGACTGATCCTCCCCTAGAGCGCCATACGTACGCCACACTCCCACCCCCAGCGTACCAACTGACAGGTGAGGCCACCGATTTAGTTGCCCACCAGTCATTGTGATTTGTGAAGGCTCACCGTTCGGAAGCAGCGCGTTTGGCCGGGCAATCGTAGCACGGATCACGTGGCGCATGTCAGGCGTCCAACGGCTGCGATGCGTTCTTGGGGCAGCCACGAGGCGGTGGTGCTTGCTTCCTGTTGCGCACCGGTCCAGTTCCGCCCATACGTGCATATCCAGCCTGCGGGGCGAACCAATGGAATTGTTTGAGCCCTCTGCGGGGCGAACCAATGGAATTGTTTGAGCCCACCAGTCAGTCACTGGGATCTGTAATCTGTGGTCGGCTTTTCCAGGCCCGGGACGACGCGGCTTGGGACAACGGGAAAGAAACGAACAAACCCCAAGAAAGCTCGCAGAGCACACCGACGTGTGGGCCGGTACCCGGACCCCACACGTCAGGCAAAGAGGGGTGCTGGAGCATCGGCGTATGGCGACAGTGCGCGACAGTGCCGCAGACGGACAGGCACGCGTCACGAGAGGAGAAGGATGGGACCCGCCCCCCTGACGTGGCGAGGCAACGGTCAAATTTTGCGAGCAGCACAGGCCAAAGCGAGCTCGGGGCTGCTCGCCTCGCCTTTCGCCCGTGTGGTTCGGGTTGGGCCGCGCTCGTGGCGATGAATGATGCTCCCTGCTTCGGCTTTCGCGGCCCCAACGGTCGTCTTCGCAGTCGTGCTATGGAGACGCCGCCTCCGGCGGCACGCACGTCGTACGTAGGAGCGACTGCTGCAGGCTGCAGCGCTGCGCTTTTGAGTCTCTTCGCTTGGGATTTAGGTTTTGGAAGGTCGTATCAGGTCGTGACCTTGATCGGTATGGCCAATTGGGGCAGTGCGTGTGGTAGATGGTGTTAGGCTGACTTCAACAAAGAGGGTCATTTTTTCGATGCAAACGGATGATTGCCTCGCGTCTGCAGTACTATCCCTTTCCTTCTCGTCCCGCAATCTCCAACAGCGACTGCATTTCCCACCTCACCTCTCCCACCCCCAGCCCCACCTCCCGCTCCGCCCCGCCGCCCGCCGCATTTGCTACACTCCTGCGTCGAGGGGCAGCGGGGGCACCCAGGTCGGCGGCGAGGTCAGCGGCGAGGTCGCACGCCTGCGCCGTGAGCGTGGCGTCGCGGCGGGCGAGGAGGCCTGGGTGCGCGGCGCGGAGCGGCCCGATGAAGGCCGGGTCGGCGAGCGCGAGGGAGAGGCTCGCGAGCTGGGCGACGTGGTGGGACGGCGCGGAGGCTGCCGAGGAGAGGAGCGCCGCCGCGCAGGAGATGCAGATGCGGCCGCCCGCCGAGGTCGGCAGCGAGTATGACGCATCGCCGCTTCTCGGCTGCCGCTTCCACGGCTTCGTCGGGGCAACGTCCACTTGCGGCTGCTCCTGCTACTTCGGAGGGGCGGCAGAAAGGAATCTCGATTGCCATCCTCCTCACTCACTCCCTGCTGCAACGTTCGCTTGACATGGCTACTGGATGCACATGCACCCACAAGAAAATGAAAATTACCTTACAACCCTTAAATTTTCACCATGCAATTAACATTTTACCTCTATTTGCCTCTAGTAATGCACCCCCCATGATTCTAGCCTAGCTTCGCCACTGCCTCGCAGGGCTCGCGCTGGCCGCCGCGCCGTTCCTCATGCTCTTCAGCCCTGTGCTCGTGCCCACCGCGCTGGCGGCCGCACTCGCCACCGCGTCGGGCGCGCTCGGCGTCGCTGGCGTCTCGGCGCTCGCGTGGGCCGTCAGGCGTGTGTGGAAGGGAGGCGCCGGCGGCGGGGTGTCCGGGATGGTGGTGCAGCCGCTCGACGACGACGAGAAGAGGCGGGGCTGCGCCGCGGCGTTCGTGGCCCGTGAGTTTGGCCTGCAACTCCTCGATCCCGCCGTCGTATGCCTCCGCGCCGACGTCCCCCGCGCCGCGTCGCCGCCCTCGGCTGCAGCGCCGCCGCTCGGTCCACGCGAACAACTCCTCCGGCTCCCATAACGCCGCCGCCGTCGCCGCCGGCTTCTCCATCCATTCGTCCTCCCCCGGCCACCGCGTCGACCACCGCGCTGTCGCCTCGACGACGCTGCCGGCGGGAGAGGATGACGAGCTCGGGGACCCTTCCCTCTGCTCGCCCCACGACGACGCGGACCCCCCGCGCGCCGCCCGCTCCACCTGATGGGGCTCGTCGCTACCGCGAGGCCGAGCTCGCTGCCACGTCCATGGCGACACGCACTTGCTGCCACGCTCCTCCGCCGCGCTCCCGCGGCCCCGTCCGCGCCGCCGCGAGCTCCCACGCCGCCTTCTCCCGGCTCCAGCCGCCGCCCGCTCGGCCTGGGCCCGCTCGACGTTTGCCTTTGGAGGAGAGAGGGATTGCATCTTTGCGTCGCCTCTCTCCTCAAAGGCAGTTTGCCTGTCCGGTTTACCTCATCTGTTGGAGATGGATGGGTCTGCTACAGTGCCAGTTCTTGATGCATATATGGGTTTGCAGTTCATTGTTGGAGTCAGTCTTAGATCGCATTATGGATATACAAAGAAGTATTAGTTTAGCTCTCAACTGATGAGTTTATAAGAGCCCGTACGAGATGTATGACCGTGATTGGTAAACCTGGGCGCATCGTGCCTGGATGAGAGGCGGAGCCAGGCTGCGTTGTGTTTGGTTTGTACGCTTCAATCAGCTCTGGCTGGATTACGAGCTTTTTTAAAGAAAAATAATAATAACTTCATGAAAAATTGCAGTTTTGAGGTTTATTTTTGAAAAATTGCAAAAATATATACATGTCGGCTATCCAGTGACTAGTTTGTCATTGGATGACCGGTAGCCTATCTGAGGAGGCTTCGTGTAAGAGCGAGGAGGAGGAGGAGGAGGAGGAGCGGGGGGGGGGGGGGGGGGGGGGGGGGGGGGGGGGGGGATAAGAGATTAGGCACTCGACTTGGTGATCAGAGTTCAAGAATTGTGATGGCCAGTACTAGAGTCCGTCGAAGCGATGTAGCCAGATTAGAATTGCGGCACTGTGCAAGAGCTGAGAGGTTGAGCAAGTAGTGTACAGATACTAGACTTCTCTAAACCTAGCACTACTAGTGCTTATTCCATTATTTGTGTGGCTAAATAATCAGTTGCCCCTCTCTTTTTTCAAATCTAATATATATTTCTTTATGGACACAATTGTTTTTTATTTGATCTGAAGGGTTGTTTGGTTGGGTTGAGTTAGCTTCTTGATTTTTTAAAGGTAGCCTGTTTGGATCCTTGATAATAAACTATAGATATAAAATATCATGTCATCATTTTTACCTTGACAGCATGGGGCAGTTGTCCTCCATTCTCCTGTCTAGATCCGCTCCTGGCGCCCTGGGCGCCGGGGCGTACTCTCATAGCCACCTGGGAACTTCCTCGGCAAACGCGCGGTTTGGTGCTCCTTGCGCACAAGCCAACATGGTTGATGGTCGGTGCGTGCTAGCTCGTCCATAGGTGGTGCTCATGGTGCTGCTAATCACCGTTTCCTAATTTCAGAGATGCCTCAAACGGGTTTATTTTATTGAGGGGATCCACAAAATTGTTACCGTTGGTTATAGTTCTCATCGCCGGCGGTCAATTTCTTGGATTTGCATGACCGGAGAGAGAGAGAGAGAGATAGAAAGAAAGAGAGAGAGAGAGCGCAACGAAGCAAGGAGAAGATGAGTCCAGGAAAAATTGTGTGGTAGGGCCCAGAAATTGGTGGTGCCGTGGTATTTATTTTAGATCTCACTAATTATTTTTAATGAATTTATTATGTGCAGGGGCAATGTGGATATTTTACATTTTTATCCATTTTAGAAAAACATGCTAAGCTTTTTTTGCGATTACAAACAGTATGGCATGATAAGCCGAATAAGCCAAAATGAGCCAGAAGAAACTATTTTGAGAGATAAGTCAATGGAAAAGCTATTTTTTAGATGAGCCGAAGCCTTGCCAAACATGCCCTTAGTAATTTATTTCTAAAACCTTCATAAAGCATCTAATATGCTGGCTGATTAAAGGAGTTTCAGTCGTGGCACGAGGAAGAGGGGGGCATAGCCACCCCTAGCCATCACGAAGCTTGTCATGGACTAGAAAGGACTATGTCTATGACGACGAAGTTCAAGGAATAACTATGGCCAGCCTTTCGATGTTAGCATAACCAGACAATGTGATACCATGGCAACATAGGTCATACACGACACACATTAATGTAGGTAATCATGACAATATATAGCCATCATAATCTATCTTATTTCATTTTCATTTCGCAAAATATCACCATTATTTTTTTTCCATCTCACAAACCACTCTCTCCTCTAATGATGAATTATCACAGGATTGCATGCCTGTGTTAGTGATCTTTTAGAACTTGTTTGGTTGACTTCTGACATGCTTACTCCAACAAATATTTGATTTATTGCCATAGTTTAGGCTGCCTCGTTTCTTTTTTTCATCTTTTGGTCTTATCTCCCATAGGCTATTTTTTTGGTAGTATCTCCTATAGGCTTTTTTTTAGAATCTAGTATATCCTATAGGCTGTTAGCCTGTTGCCGTCAAGAAACATTGGAGATAAATCGGCTGGCATCGGCCTAAGCAAGTTTTGACATGAGGGTTGGTGTTGCAACAAGCCAACAACCACCCCAATATTTTTCCTTTTTGGTCCCTGCATACCAGGGGCCATCTCCTTACAAGGCCCAGGCGGGCACTTGGGCGTTGGGCCGAGCCGAATATCGTTGGCCACGACTGGATCCTGAAATTGCTGTTCCGCGTTTGCACTTGCGATTTTGCGAACCCACCCGATCTGAATAATAAAAAAAAAAAGTAACCATTCACTGTCTTCGCCCAAACCATCTCCCATACCGCTCGAACCCTAATGGCCGCGGGCACCAGCTTGCCTCCTTCCCGCCTCGGCACCGACCGCGACCCCGACCATCTCCCCCTCGCCGGGCGCCGCCGTCGACCGGTCGGCCCGTCAGTACCGCGCGCCAAGGGAAGTCCCGACCTCGACAGGTGAGCTCATCTCGTACGCCCTCTCTGTTCCAATGCGGCGAAGTTTTCAGGAGTTGTGATCTTTGGTTCCGGCGCAGGTGTGAGGCTCGAGCGGATGACGGGGAGACCGCTGAAGCTTCCCAGAGGCCACAGGTAATCTTTTATTAGTTTTCTGTGTGATTAGTTGAGTCAAGACGATGTGCATGTTCCTTGCCTGAGAGAGTTGGTTTAAGATACTTTCCTTCTAGCGTTCTCTGTCTTCATTTTTGTGACAAGCGGCGTGGATGATGAGAATAAAATAACCGAACATTTCAGTGACTGAAAGGTGAACCAGTGAACATTTGAGGTCAGCGAGGGTTTGACTTCTCAAAAATCGTTGCCGACAGATCAAAGCTATATCTATTCTACTCCAGGAATAGTCTTGCTGAAACTGCCGCTCATCCACCTGTGTTTTTCATTTTTACTTTAATATCATATACTCCCTCCGTTCGTCAATTATTGACGTTTCAGACCAGTGGAATGAGTTTAAAAAACAACTACGGTAGCCTGTCGGAACCATATCAATTCCAATACGGAGGGAGTTAGTGGCACAGCAGTGCCACTAATCCGCTTGACCTCATGTTCTGTTTTTTTAACTAGAGGCTGGAGCTATTGCCTTCGAATACTGGTATTGAGCAAAAAAGTATCAAGAACCACAGGAATAAATAGCCTGTGATCCAACAACAACCTGAGAAACAAACCCTCTTACATGAAAAAGATTAAGGGCGTGCTTTGGTTGGCAGCCGCAACCAGCCACGCCAACCAGCGGCGCGCCACAGGTTGTGGCGGCAATTGTCTGCGCCACACTCGCCACGGGAAAGCAGGTAGAAAAACTGTGGCGGCCATATATGTTGCATGCAACCAAACATTGTCGCTATTCGGTGTGGGCAGCCATGATTTGGCGTGGTAATCGGTGGCCTGCAACCAAGCGGCCCCTAACAACTCAAGACCAGCAGTTTTAGCCACAACTAGGATGAACTGCTGCTAGGAAGGCCACTGCTGTTTTTCTTGAGCCACGTCCTCTTGAATCTTAGCAAGGACATGTACTGTATGATTTCCTAGATGGTAAACGGTAGACAGTCGGTCAACCACCATTTAGTGTTTAAATCTGTTTAAACGGGATAAACAACCGTTCAGGCAAAGACGGTGATCACCCGTCTAGCGTTTAGACGCTGTTTAAACGGAGTTTAATTCCGTTTAGGAAAACATTCCAAGAAATGTGGCCATTAAGCTGTTGCAGCTCCTATGGAACTTGGAAGAATTATCTGCTAGCAGCGATGACAGGATTGCAAAGCCCAGCCAAACCTTTGCAACTGCGGAACACGTGTCTGAAATCTTCCGCATGGGTACAAAAGCAGAGTAGGCTGTGAGGTCAACCCCCTTGGCACCATCTCAGGGGCGATGCGCCAATGTTACATAACCATCTCAAGGGCGATGCGCCAATGTTACATAGGGCCACGGTGGTTCACATGCATCGCACTAAAACAAGCATTTAGCTGTGGCCTTCCTGTTTTGGCCTTACTTTTGCCCTTTTAACCCAAACTTCATTCATACTCAAAACACATAATCCTTATGTTCACCACTATTATTATTGTCCTAGCTTTGCCCCTGCGCCAGCTTGTCTGCAGTTAAAATCCTTTCCTTGAACAAAAGACCAAGGAAAAACTTTCCATTTGTTTTCTTCTGCTGCCATCCAAAACCAAGTTTAGGTTGTACTGAACTCTAATTTCTTGAACTGTTAAGCTCTCTTTGCCAAATAATCTCCGCTCGACGTCCCACGTCAATAGATTGAGTCAACATTTTTTATAGTGTGATTAATCTTGAGATCCTTTTGGTTGGTACTAACGTTTCCACAAGATTTTGCGTAAGTTTTGCCTTATCACAAAAATGTGGCAACAGAATTGATGTACTAACCTTAGGCAAAACTTTGGCAGTTTATATAACAAGTGGGCCAGAAAGCTAAGAAGTTAACCAAGTTAAAAAACTGTGGCTGACTAAGCTTAGGCGTGGTAACCTTCGTTGCAATCCAAACATGCCCAGTCCAAAGAGATGACAGCTCATGAAGGTGGGCTGATGAGATCCTAGCCAGTTGACCATTCGTTGTTCCTGCGACCTGCATACCAGGCTGAAGATATTATATGCAGTATCTGGAGCGTAAAAGCCAAAACAATGCTGTTTTTTTTTTCATCGCCAATTGTAATCACAGCGTAGGTGTAATAGCATCTTATTAGACACGTCACAAGGCACTTCAATTCCATTCCATGGCTTGTCACGACCTAACCATTGGAACTACAGCCACCAAAGCCAAAGGGCTCTGGTGAAATTGCTGGGATCCTTTTAACACCAAGGCCATCTAGCTTCTTCGGCTTGCAAACACTGCACCATTTTACCAAACAATGTCCACCAAACAGTGTCCGCATATCAACATGTTGAATTGCTTCTTTACTGTATTTATTTTCTATATTTGAGGACAAACAACAGGCCTTTACTTTACTATTGTGCCTACTGTATTGCAGATTTGGCCTGGACTACCAAGAGGCGTAGAGTTTAACCCCAGCGATAGTGATCTTGTCTGGCATTTAGCTGCGGAAATAGGGAAGTATTTGGCTCATCGCCATCCATTTATCAGCGAGTTCATTGTGCCTGTCAATGATGATAGAGGATTTAGCTGTACTCATCCTCAAGATATCCCAGGTATTTAATCTTGTTGAAGTAACTTCCAAGTTCCGCTGCTGTTTTTAATCATCTATTATCTGTCAGCACTTGTTAACTGCAATCTTACAGGTGTTAGGCGGGATGGGCACGCATCTTACTTCTTCCATAAAAGATTTGATGTGCTCTGCAACGATAAGAATGGTAAAAATATCAGCTGGCAAAAAGTTGGAACCCCTAAGTCCATCATCCTGGATGATACTCTGCAAGGTTACAAGGAGGAGTTTGTCCTCTATGCATACAACGTGAGTGATAACAGTCATCAGCAAACTGATTGGAGACTACATCAATATCATATCAGTGACAAAGTGAAGGATGATGGGGAACTAGTGGTGTCAAAGATATTCCATCAATCACAAAACAATCTGTGTGAATTGGTTGCGAAACTTCCTGCTGAGCCTGAACTGGTATTCCCTTCTTTATTATATGCCCGTTGCTATATCATGATTATAGTTTGTTGTAATACTTTTCTTATATGTTCCTGTTATTCAAGTCTTCCCCTCCGACTTACTGAATAATGAAATGCGTGGATAATCTGTGCTTAGAAAAGTGGTGGTTTGTTACTGGTTTTTGTCGCTGCATTTATTCGTTGAGTTCCATTGTATCTTAATTGCAGCCAATAATTTTCGAAGAAGTTATGGTATTGTGGTCAGCAGACAATTAGTTGTGGACCGGACCAAAGCAAATCCTTCAAATATCTTTGCTTTATGCATATTTTTCTTCTTATCTCTATAGAAGCCAATTACTCATTTTACTATATGTTACAGCCTTGCAAAGATATCTTCAACCATGCTGAGACGGATGACCTTGACCATATGTCTCTGAAAGAGCGTCACATAATCCTTCTAGCGGACAAGAGTTCGTGCCCTGCTACAACATCAGCTGAAAAATCTGCAACAGCTCCCAAAAGGTAGAATGAGGAGATGTATGGGTCTATTATGAGGGCTATAATTTGGATATATGACTAAAGCTATCTTTCTCTTAAAATTGCTTGCAGAAATCATGCGGGAGCAATGTGTAGGGAAGATATTGGTCGCATGTTGCAGGTATCTCTGCTTTTCTCAGTTATCTATGTGATAATATTCACTGTTATTATTATGCATTTTTATCATTACGTTTGGAAACTCCCATGTTTTTAAGTGCTCATTAGTCATGAGTGCACTTCTCTCATCTCTATGCTGCTCGTATACAACATACGCACATCACATTCTCTTTGCTACTATGTACTTGTATTGTTCTGCTGCACCAAAGCCATGTACTTCTCATTTTTCCCCCCATGTGTTAAAACTTGCTAAGTGGTTATTGATAAATGGGATTATAATTGGTTTTGTGGTCGCAAGGTAGGTTTCCCAGTTCAGTTATATGAAACCGTAATGAATTAATTTGTTCGTTGAACTTGTCTAATGTATCTTGCTTTATTAATATAGGATTGAATAATGTTTGTGTGGTCACTATGATGATTGATATGCATCTGATTTTTGAGTACTATTTCCAGTAAACAATAACTTTACTGTGCCAATTTTCTACAACTCATAAGATTATAACATGTCCACTGTTGAATTTTACACCTTATACGAGAATGTTGTATTTTTGTCAGACAAACATCCAAGTTTTGTTCATGCAAACATGCATCTTTTTGAAATGAAGTATACCAAACATTTTATGCATGTTAATTGATTTAAATAAAATATTTCTGTAGGACTGTGATATTATATGGAGTTTTCTTACAATAATTAGGTGTGTGTCTCAATTTTTCTTTTCTTTTATTGTACCTGTTCTCTTAAACCTGTTAAATTTTGTACAGGAAATTTCTTCTGCGCCTCCTATTGTGGAGAGTATGGATGATGACAATGGCAGGAGGTTGCTTGGTGAACATCTTTCAGATGCTCAAATGTCATCTACGGAATGTTTTGTTGGAAATAATTTGAATGAAATACCGGGCAGTTCCAGTAATTCTGAGCTGCCAACATCTGAACCAACTTGTGCGAGCAAAGACAATCAATTGGTTGTAAGAAAACATGGGACCGCTTTGGTTGATGTAAAATTGGAGCCTGCATTGGAAGGCTACGAGCTTGACTCTTCTGGATCTCCTCAAGGAATACCTCTCCACCCTTCGAAAATTTTTGGCCTGGAGTGTGGTAGTTCTATTCCAGGATGTGTGTCAAAGAATTCCGAAAATGAAATGTTGCATCAGCACAGCGATTTTGTAGAGAACGCCGCAGATATCTGCAAAAGTATCGAAGCTAGTTCTCAGGATACTCATTGTGAAGGCGCAGTACCATCCTTAGGAGTAAAATGTGAACTAACCGAGGGTGACTTACTTGCCTTATGTGAGAACAGCTCTATCAATACTGTGGATCCTGTTGTTGAAACAACTCAAAAACAAATTCATGACCATGGTGGTAGCATTGCTTTTCATTCTCATCAACGGAAAAAAAGGAAAACAGATAGGTACGCAACATGAGTAACTTGTTTCAGTTTTTCTGTTTCACACTATGCTTATATGAATAACATGTATGCAGTTGTTCATCTGACAAAACATTTGAAGAAGATGCCCACAATAATGTTGAGGGCGTTGCTTACTCTTCTCGTCGAAGGAGGCGGCGGAAAACTGTAACGTACGCTGCATGTGTAACTTATCTAATTTTAAGATCTGCAACTATCTCGGAGACTTTGTTTACAGAAATGATATGTGCAGGGATTCAATTGAAAAGGCACTCGACGAAGATGCTCCAGGGCTTCTACAGGTGACAGCTTGCTGATTATATGATTATATATATTAATGCAAAAGTTCTAGGTAAAATCTTCAGTCTTTGATAGTGTGCTTCATTTTCTTTTCTGCCTGTAGATTCTTATGAATAAAGGAATAACGGCTGGAGAGATTAAGCTTTATGGTGCTGGAGAAGATGATGAAACGCTTCCAGATTCTACAGAAAATAACTTTGAAGACCTTGAAAATGTCATCACCAAAGTAAGATAATTGACATTTCTGCAGTAGTACTTAGTACAATGGAAATTATCTTTCCATCTTTGAAGAAAATGGATGCTTTAATTTGGTGAAAGATCTGTAATACCACAATTTGACGATGTGCCACAAACTAGGGTTGGAACCTATAAACACAATTGCAAACTGTTAAGTGGTTATGCTGGGTTATGGTAGGAGATCACAAAATTTAGACAGTTCGAATAATTGTGTACCATAATTTCAACTTGTTACTGGAAGCAGATTAAGTGGTTGTAATAAATGTGCTGTAGGCCTGTCAACTAGTTAGAATCCTATTTTGATATTGTTTCATGCTATTGCTGATTTAGTTGGTTACATCTTTTTTATCTGCTATGAACCTTTTTGTATACTTGAAAAACGGCGCGTCAAATTCAATATTTTGTGTTATCTAGTATCTGCTAACAATAGGAACTTGACAGATGCTACTTGCCTACCATCTGGTAAGTACCTATTTGGGCTTGGGAGTTTAAATAACTAGTGTAGTGTCCTAAGAAGTACCTAGTTGGATTCAGGAATTGAAATAGGTAGTGTAGTGTCCTAAGATTGAAACAGCGAGCATGATTTATTGCAGTAAATACAATAGTTGGACCCTAGAAAAGAGATTATTGATGCTGCCGATAGGAGTGTTCTATCGGCCCTAGACAAATCCAGATTGGCATATGATGTCTTCTTTTTAAACCGAAAATATATGCTGTTATTGTTAAATCTATGTTACATTTGTTTGTGGCTCTTTAAGTAATTGGTAAAGTTATTACATGCACAGCTCTTATATATGTGGATTTTTTACCTAATTGCTCTGTTGACGATTGCATGTTTGTGGTATGGACTACAAACGTTTCCCTTTACTGACAATGTTATTTGTTCAATGTTCAGTTATTTCCACAGCGAACATCCCTGTTGAAGTTGTCGGTTGCTAGACATGAGAAGGGGGAAAAGGCCATTTACTGCTTATCCTGTTTACTTTCCCTTATTGAGCAGGTACTTTTCTTTTCACTTGTAGACACTCGAAATCATTATTTTTATTTTTCCGCGTCATGCAACTTGATGATCTTTTATTTATATTTTCTGATGTAGTCCCGCTACCTTCAATTTCGTGATTGTCCTGTGGAATGGGGATGGAGCAGGGATCTGCAGTCCTTTATTTTTGTATTTAGAAGCCACAACAGGTGCCTCTTATCCACTATCCTGTACTCTTTGATATTTGTTGTCAAAATGATTGAAAGGTTTGTTTTAACTGTATTCTTTCTTCTTCTTTTTTTTTTTTGTTACACAGGATAGTTCTTGAGCGACCTGAATATGGTTACGCGACATACTTCTTTGAGGTCGTGCAATCGTTGCCGATAGAATGGCAGGTCCGTAGGCTGGTTATCGCAATGAAGCTTAGTGGGTGTGGCAGGACAGCTCTTATTGAAAACAAGCAGTTACTGGTAAGGCTTCTTGTTTTAGTATAGTTTTTCTCCAGTTTTTTTTTTGTACTGTGTTGTGCTGCAACAGCCTCCAGTGTATATAGATATACTAAATTTGTACATTCATCCAGCAATCCAGAATCGTCCGAACTATGTTCACCTGGTCCCACTAACACTGTAATAAAGCAGCCTCACCCACCCAAAAAATTTTTTTTGGTGGGGGGGGGGTGCAAACTTTTTTAAAAAAGGGGAGTAAGAATGCATACCCTCTGAATTTTTTGCCGCGGGGGTTCCAGCTGACTGAAACCAGATTTCATTTGCTGTGTACCAATCCTTGAAGTCTTAAAAGCGTATATCGTTCTAGACGTATGCACGTACATCGACAACTTGACATTTTGAGGAATGGGACTCCTTTTTTTTCCTCATTGTTCGTCCATTTTGTTTCTCAGGTTGGTGAAGATTTAACAGAAGGAGAGGCACGGGTTTTGGAAGAATATGGCTGGATACGTAACTGTGGGCTTGGCACCATGCTCAACTACAGGGATCGCGTGGTTCATGACAGATGGACTGAGAAATGTGTTACTGATTGGAGGACGAAGATTGGGAAGCTTCTAATGGCTGGATATTCGGAGGGACAGACGATCACAACTCATCTTCCAAAGAAATTAGGGGACCTGTTGGAAGATACCGGGGATATTGAAATCGATGTAAAGTTGGAGGATCCTTTTTGAGAGATCTGTTGTACATATGTGCTTTGGAGTCCTGCAGAGTTACTATTCGTCCTGTCATGCCGAATTGCCGAGTGCATCCAGATTAGTGTTGTGTTGTAGAAAAGTAGTGTTGTAACATTCACCTAAGTTAATTGTTTGACCTGGAGTAGGCCAGTGCAGTGTACATATGTGATCCAGGGATGTAACGGGTATTGCAAGGTCAGCTTAGGAAGGTCGAATAAACTTGGTTCATATTGAGTTGGAGCAAACAGCTGCGCTCTGTAGTACATGCATTTGTGAATACTACTATTGTGTTGATCAGATTGAATTAGAACTTCTCGATGTTGCAAAGTAAATTTGGCCGTGGGTTATTCATTGTGCACAATGAGCGTTCTGATCAATCTTACTGGATGGGAAATTTCAACAGTCTGAACAACTGAATTTGGTGATCACCCACAACCAATTTGGGATTAAAAACAACTCATCTGAATTTGGGAATAAAAACAACTCGTTTCCAAATTCTACCGGCGCATGTCAGCCGTACACATTTTTCAAAGTTTTACACAGCAACATGCTACCAGCCCAAAGCTTTATAAAAAGAAACACTATCGTTTAAATTCTTGTAAAGTCACCATACCAATGAAATAAATGTCGATTCAACTTTCAGTAACCCATCACCAAACTTTACTGAAGCAATTGGTTCAGAAATCACGGAATCAGGGATATGTGTTCCACTATCAGTAGCTTCTATCGGGGTTATGTGCGCTGAGGTTTTTGTTCGAAGCACGCACAACAAAGCTCATGCTAACCTGGATTCGTATCGAAGAACCTGGAGAAGTACACGGAGAATGGATTGTTTCGCTCTGGCGTTAACAACATCCTCGTTGCTGTGCAGACGACAGTCTATAGCACAACCATTTGTTTTCAAAGGAACATGCGCTTGTCGAAACAGTTGAATCATACGTCGCAGTCGCAAGTATGCAGTGCAACTGTTCAAGAAACCAGTAGCTGACAGCTTAGATTGATACCCTCAACGGCAAAATTTATATTCTGAATGTTATTCTCGCTACAGCATAGTTCAACATTTTTGTTTCTCAAGAGATCAATGTCCCGCTTTGCCCTTTAATATCTTGGAAACAGCCCTAATAGTTGTTGGCGTCGTCCGGCAGCATCCCCCGATGAGGGTAGCCCCGGCCTCCAGCCACCTCTTCGCAAGTGCGTCAAAGCTCATGTGGCCGAAGCACTCCGCTGGCTGCCAAGCATCACAGAACGTCAGAATCATCAGTTGGGGACGAACAGAATTGAAGATTTGCACTGGGAGTGCTTCTTTTCATGTCCCATACAGGAGTATAACGTGATGTCTACTCACCAGCCACCTCTTGGCTCTCCCGTCCCACACCTCGCCGCTGTTTGGGTACACGGCAATTGCCTTCTTCGTTTGCTGTTGGAAAAAGAAGCAGGTCACAGCATGTTCAGATAACGGCGTGAAAGGGATTACTTTGCAGAGAGCAAGATCACCTTCTTGAACTCGGTTATGATGCCCTCAATGAACTGAGGTGGTGTACAGTTCACCCCTACCACGGCGACCTTGTCGCTCGCGTTGATGATCTGGAGGCAGTCTGCGAAACTCTCGCCTGAGCACAGGTGCTTGCCGTCCACGGAACTGAAGCAGATCCAAGAAGGGACCTGGATGTTCTCTTCCTCAAGAAGCTCAACTAAAGCCTGCACGGGTTCACGTCAGCGTCAGTATGGCACAGGAACGGAAATGTTCAACACAACCATGTTTCTTGAATTAAGAAACAATTTTAAAGTTCTGAACTTGAACGAACCTGTGCCTCCATTTTGTTAGGAATGGCCTCGAATGCAATCAGGTCAGGTCCGGCACTTGCAAGGACCTGCAGCCGGCGCCTGTGGAAATCCTTCAGTTTCTCGGTTGTGATGTCAGCTCCGTATGATCCACTTCGAAAACCAATACATGTCATCAGTATAGCAGACATAAAAACAAGATACATGCAAAATTCACAATGTTGCTTCTGAACTAAAACATGCTCAAGTTACCTGTACTCTGAACCATCAGCAAGATAGGCACCATAGCTTCCTACGGATGCAGCCACTAGAGCACGGCTGTAAATAGGCTTTGACTGCCTCAATGTAGACTTCCAGAACTCATCTCTCGCTTCCAGAGCAAGTTTTACGCTCGTTCGCAGCAAACCTTCTGCCTCCTCAAGAGACATTCCTCTGGCTAAGAATCCTGGGATAGTTGCCTGCAGAAAATAACATAGAAAGAGATGTAAATAAGAGCAACATATAAATATCGATTGAATTAAAGCATATAACAAAGTATGGTGAACCTCATTATGTCCTATGTCTTGTCTTACAAAGTTTTGAAAGATAGTGTTGTGGCATGGGCCGTGGGCCAGTTCAAACCACGGCAAGGAAGCACGTAAGGATAAGTATTAGTATTAGTTAGTTTGTTAGATAAGATCATCTAGTTTAATCTGTTAGCTAGTTTGTTAGGCAGCCGGCTATATAAGGCCAGGCAGTTCACGTTCAGGAGTCAAGCAAGAAGAAACCTAAGAAAGCAGTCAGAGCCTCCGCAAGGAGGGCGACTTGCCGGTTTCCTCTTGCCATCCCCATCTAATCTAGCCATTCCATAACAGTTGGTATCAGAGCTCAGCCTCGCGTGCTGCGTTCAGGCCGTAGCGAGTACCATCGGCTTCTTCGGCGGCGCGCGTGGCAGGGGCCGCGGCAACCTCACAGGCCGCCGCCATACTACAACAACAGGCGAGGCGCGTCGTCCGTCGTGAATCATGTGCGGGTTCTGCGCTTGGCTCGTTGCTGGGGTCACATGGGCCCAGGCAGCCGTGGGCACGCAAGGACTCGTATGCACCGAGCCCTTCTCATCGGCCCCAGACACGGCGGACCCTCGACGCCTCCACCGCCACCAGATAGGACTCTGCAACCGTCGGCCTGGATCAAGCGACGTCGCTGCGGATGGCTGCAGCAGCTGCATGAGGCGGATCCTCGAAGGCGACCTCATGATGCGGGATTCCTATGCCGGTGCCGCCATCGTCAAACCTGGTGCCAGGTGGGCGCCGCCGCCGTCATGCTGCTGCAGCTGCATCGCCGTCGCTGCTCCTCTTGTTTCGGCGTGCAGCGGCTCGTCAGAGGCGGTGCCGTCCACTCGGTTCTGTGCGAAGATGCCTACACCAGCAGACTTCACCTCTTCTTCGAGACGTGCTCGTTCACCAACACCATCAGCAGATCGTCGGTGGCCATCCCTGATTTGATTCCTGTGGCAGAGGTCTTCAACATGCACGATGCGAGCAATTTACCCCCTGCCCGTGCGGCTCGTACCCTTGTCAGCCTTTCCACCATCGTCAAGCAGCAGCATCACGAGATAGCACACCCCGGAGACAAAGTTTGCTCTGCGGCAGTATTACTGCACATAGTGGTGTCATTCAGCGAGATGCTCGACGACTTAACGTTGGTAGTTGTCAGCATCTCGATGGTTGAATCTAGCAGCTTTGTCAAGGATCCCGGCGACGCGGCCACCAACATTGTTGGCATCTTCTTCAAGCTCGGTGAATCTTCTATCGTCCTCGGCAAGTTCGGCAACAATAAGTACAGCCACATCCGGATGGACATCATGCGGAAGCACGACATCCGTGCCAGCTTGATCAAATGTTTGCTGCATTCTTCCAGGAAACCCTTCTCTTGCACCGGACATCAAGGGATCATCCGAGCAAGCACAACAGCTCGAGGACGAGCTGTCTTGGAGGGGTGGTGTAGTGTTGTGGCATGGGCCGTGGGCCAGTTCAAGCCATGGCAAGGAAGCACGTAAGGATAAGTATTAGTATTAGTTAGTTTGTTAGATAAGATCATCTAGTTTAATCTGTTAGCTAGTTTGTTAGGCAGCCGGCTATATAAGGCCAGGCAGTTCACGTTCAGGAGTCAAGCAAGAAGAAACCTAAGAAAACAGTCAGAGCCTCCGCAAGGAGGGCGACTTGCCGGTTTCCTCTTGCCATCCCCATCTAATCTAGCCATTCATAACAGATAGAAGCCACCAAACAGTACCTGGTAGGATGAGGAAATGATTACGTCGGCACCTGCTTCAAGGTATTGCATATGAACCTGCAAAAGTAGAAGCAAAAGATTGACAGAAACTTAGGTACCAAACAGAGTTTACTGACTGAAAGTTAGTATGGATACAGTTACACAAAGGTGGAATTCATTTTTTTTTCCTGTTTTTTGGCTTGTGATTCATAAGTTTGCATTAGATATATTTTCTTTTTTGGAAAGGTTTGCATCAAAATTTCATCCGTGTACGGAAACCACTTTGAACTTTGATGATATATGGTGTCAAGTCATGGTCACACAGTCACACTTACAGGAGTGCCCAGAAGTCCAAACTGAACTTTCACATGAAGAATGTTTCATATCCACAAAGGAGAAGTTAAAAGAAAAAAAGAGGAAAACAAAGGGTTTCCGGTTCATCTGACCGAGAGTCCGAGAATTTCCTTGCATTTCATTGTTTCATTTGACCTACTACACAGCTAGATCGATTTCTTAAATGGAAGAGCCATTCAACAGAAGATATTTTCCTTTTTATTCGAGGAAAACAAGATTGCACACCAGGTGAAGGAACCGAGATGTTTCGTGACAACTCATAGCATGCACAATCAAACATAGCGCAACAATAAAATAATCTCCATGTTGAGCACAAGATCATGCATCGCAGGGTACTATGCAGTGCAAGAAAATCCGAGCGGGTGGCGGCTGGATCCATGCTTGCCAGCTGGCACGGTAAGCACACAACGAGACACATGCAGGCACGACGGGCGGGCGGGCGGGCGGCGAATGGAGGAGGATGATTTTTTTGAATGAAGTGGAGGAGGAGGAGGATTACCTCCTTGACGAGATGCGGCTTGCAGATGAGGCAGGCGGCGCTCCAGAGCGGGTCGTTGATGTCGGCGCCAAGCGCCTCCAGCTGCGTGGCGAATCCGCCGTCGATGACCGCGCACCCGCCGGCCTTCTCCACGAGCTCCTCCACCGCCCCATTGCCGCCGCCGGTGCCATGGCCTCTGTTGCAGCAACTCAGCAGCGCGCGGCAGCCCACAAGGAAACGAGACGAGAGGCGAGGCGACAGGGCAACCGGGAATGTGGTACGTGCCCGTCTGGGAAACGGGATAGGGAATATATTGATGCGGCGGTTGGTAAAGGGACGACGACTAGATTTTGTGGGGAAGGGAAGCAAAGAAAGCGCGAGGTGGACGAGGACGAACGCGGACCGGTTCCTTGGGTAGGTGCACTCGCACAGATGAGTTGGCGTGCAGGATGGTTTGGTTTCGTCGAGTTTGTACTGGCTGGCATAATTAACGGCGAAAGGGATATGCGTGCACAGATATAGTAGTTCGGCGTTAAGGCCTTAATGGACATTCAATCTTTACTAGTATTTTCTTGTTTATATACGTACCAGATGGCATATGCGACTTGTATTTACAGTACGGAAGGTAGCAGCAGCTCACATGCATGACTTTTTGCTACGCCAGCAGTGTTGTTGAGTCTTTGCGGTACCGTGCAGCAACGGACGGGTACCTCATGTTTTGACAATTTTCGAAGGAAGTGCCGCGCGGCCAATCCTGTCAAGGAGGATGTCGCCCTCTATTGACTTTGACGCATCGACCAAGGAGCAAGTTTGAGAGTCCGCCACACTGCGAGTTGGTCCAAGTGCAACCACCCAAGATTGAAGAATACGGTTCGTTTCGCACTACGAATCGGGTAACGTTGAACTAAGGAGGTGTTTGGTTCGACGATTTGTATCGTATTCCGATTACGGCGTAAACAGATTACGTTAAATCGTGTTTGTTTGAGGCGGGCTATAATCAGGTCACCCGTAATCAGAAAACGGCAGTGTACAAAATCGATACCGCAGGAAACTGGCCGGAATCAAAATTGATTACGTCTCGCTCGTCGTTTCCACCTGCTCGTGATTCCTCTTGCTCTCCTCTGTGCACCGGCGGCCGCCTCGCGATCCTCCCTCTCCCCCTCGAGCTCCGCCATCCAGACCCTGCCGCCGGCCTATCCCGCCGCAGCAGCACCTTGCGGCTTGCGCTGCACCTGCACTCGCAGTCGGCGGCAGCTAGGGCGGATCTAATCCATCCCTGCGAAAGGAGGCGAGGCGACAGCTAGGCAGAGAAGACCTCGGCACCGGCACCCTCCGATGTCCGTTGTCTCGCTCGCCGTCGCCAAGTGCTTTAGCAGAGTCGGCAGCGTCCTATTTTGCCGTTGTGGGGATGAGATTTTCCTGCCACTCCAAGCTTGCACTCACATGATGTGAAGTCGGATTCGAAATCCTCATCGTGCGCAGGATTCCGAGTTGAGATTTTTGCTCTCTTGTTGTTGAATCCTGGTGCTTTGCGCCAAATCAGTTGGGAATTATCGAGTTCTTTTCTTTGAAGATTTTTGCTTGCCTTATACTGCTCTGTTGATAGCTCTGTCTTAGTCTGATACCGTTACCACGGGCTGATCCAAACAAATCAGGTATTCAGCTCGTACCGTTTACGTTACCACTGTTTTAGCATTCCGTTTGCGTTTGCGTTTGCGGAGGCCAACCAAACACTACCTAAGTTCAGTTCACCATCTTTGGTTCGTATTCCATGGGACTTTTTTCATGCTTCAAGTTTGGATTGGTACAGGTCGACCAAGACCTCCAAACCACCTTTTGTTTTTTTTTTGTGTTTTGTTTTTTTTTTATATGCAAACTCTCCTCCGTCTTAAAATAATTGTCGTTTTAGCTCTCGGCACGGAGATTAAGAAAGTTGGTAAAGGTAGGTACCTGAAAACGAGAAGAAGAGAGATAGAGATAGAGGTGTATAGGAAGAGAGAAAGGTGATCGGGAAGTGAGAATGACAATTATTTTGGAAAACTGAATGGGGCTATGATGCCAAGTAAACTGGGACGGAGGGAGTACCTTCTGTTGAAAAAACGCTAACGAGTTGGGCTTCCGAAAGACCCGCATAGTAAATGGGCTACTTGGGCCGGCAATGGCGGGTCGGACATGTTGTTGTCTGGACCTAACCGGAGTCCATAAGTACAAAACGGGATCGATCCCAGTTTCAGCCCAAAACAGGTTTCCACACATTCAAATCCGGAGGCCCGTCCTGCTCCTCCCTCCTCGACGACTCCCTGCGTGCGTCCACCAAGGAAGGAAGGACACTGTCGCAGGAACCGAAAGCCAATGGCATCGATCCAATTCCGACCGCATTTCCCACAGCCACCCGGGCGCCTACGCGATTGCATGTCTCCCGTCATCAACACACACCACTTCTCTCAAAAAAAAAAAAAATCAACACACACCACGCATATGAAAAAACGTGCCGAAACGGCCACCGCCGTCGTCTCCTGTCTCTGCCGCGCACCGCGTCGCCGACCATCCCGCAGAAGAGAACCGCGCGCGTGTCCTAGTTCGCTTCGTACCATGGTGGCCTGACGTCGATCGAACCGTTTCATCGGCCAGGCGTTGCGCTGCGCACATGCGTACGTGCAATGCGTCGTCGGCGCCATCCCATCTGCCTGGCCTCTCGCCGATCGAGAACCCAGAGCAGCCGTTGGTTGGAAATCAGCGGCGTCGACTCGATCGACAGCGCGAGGAAACTGGGAGGTGACCTGAGAGCCCAACCGCGAAGCGACGAAGACTCGAGGAAACCAGGCGGGACATGCATGCATGGGCGGACGTGCCCCGGCTCGATGTTTCTTCGCGGGCAGCCAGTCGTTCGTACAGCTGCCTAGCTATGAGCCGCTGCTTAACGTACCAACTTTCTGTTTGACTGTTGCGGACTCGCGGTGAGGCGGCCGCCGCGTGCGTGCAGCACCGCCGGCCGCGCCGCAGTCGCGTCTCGCAATGAAGAGGCCGCAACACTCACCAGCCAACCGTACCGCGCGCGGAAACAGCGACCCGGCACCGCACGTTCCATCATCGATCGACTCGACGAGTCGTTTCGGACTTTCTCGTTGACCTCTTCGCTCGGTGTGACGAATTCCATCTCAAAATAATTCGCTTTTGACTTTAGTCATCACGTTTAACTATCTGTCTTATTATAAATTTAAAAGAGTTTGTCTAAACTCACTTGAGGTTTTTGCCCTCTCTACACTCGCCCTTTTGTCCATCCGGTCGCGTCGCAATTCGTGTGAGAAATTTGGTTTCGCCCGCTTGTTTTTGATTTTGGCCAGCCGCGCCCAGTCCTTGTCCCCACCTGTCTGTCCCGACTCGTCACCCACATAGATAAGACGAAGAGAGTCCCGTTCATTTCCCCTGCTCTCCTGTTCGAGTTCAGAGAGGGAGAGCTGAGGCGATTTCTAGGGTTCTACGATTCAGGCATGGTTCCGTTCACCCTCCCCGCGCGATTTGAGTTGTGATTGAGGTTGCCCTTAGATTCGTTGGCTGTGATTGGATTAGTTCTCACTGGCATAGGATTGTCATCGTCTCGCATTTTGCCTGTATGTTGTTTCATTCGATTCTGCTGATTGCAGTTTGTTTTGGTGGAAGTCGCCTTGTTTGAGATGTGAATCGTGTTGTTTGCTCCGGGGATTCCTTTTGATGGTTCGATCCAGGGGATTTTGATGTGAAAATTGATCCCCCTCCCCTCTTTTGCTCTGTTTCAGGCGTCAGGAGGTTATATAGTGCAGGTTTCAAACCAGTCCCGTTCATTTTGTTAGCTTCCTCATCCTGATTATGATGTGTTCATGTGAACTGCTTGTAACTAGTTGTGATTCGACTTGGTTCCCATCAGAGTGTTCATTTGTCTGATACGCAATCATTTTATCTGAATTGGTTCTAGTAGAAAGGCGCCCATGAATTTTGTCTCATGTTAGCTAATTGGACCCATAGATGATTTGGTACTGATGCCTATCCCAGATGTTTGGTTAGTTAATTCGGTGCTGCAGCCATTAGGTCTGTGAAACCACATATTAGTTAGCAGTTGTTGGTAAGAAATATTTTGTTCATGTATGTTTCCATTTTGATTTCCACTGATATATGTTATCATTTCCACTGATCTATGTTATTTTTCATTTGTTAGATGGCTCGAAAACGACTGCTCCTGTAGTTGATATTAGCCTTTGACATGTTGTCAGTGAATTTGAGCTTGATGTTCCCGTATGCATTTGGTCCTGTTAAGAAGCATGATGTATCATTTGGTCAAACATGCTGATCTATCAACTTCACTTAAATGCGTTAGACATTACCTCAAAACTATTTGTCCCTAACAGTAGATTTGTATGGCCCTGGGTTTACCTACAAAAATAATATTACACATTCAATGTACTATATTTACATGATCCCAAAACTGTAAGTATAGAGCAATATGACTGTAAGTATAGACCAATGTGACTGTAAGTCAAGTATTTTGGTTATGATTTTCATTTCCTGACTTTGAGAGATGTTATGTAGCTAGCCAAATAAGTCAATCTGCCAGTTTGAGTCATCAATATGATATGTAGCTTTCTTCATTGCTGTAATCCCTTGATTCCTGTAAATGACATTATTTGATCATGACTTTGTTTCATTTGTAGTATGAACACAAGAGGATGCCATGTCTTACCTGAAATTCTGCTGCTGAATAGCCATTGTAAGTGAACATATCATGTCATAGCTTTCTCTTCGAAGAATCATGTCCTATGTAAGAAAATTTGTCGTTTTAGTAAGCTCCTAGTAGTAAATTTCATATTCATCATTTTATTTCAGCTACTACAAACTTATCCGTTTCATTGAAATTAGCTTTGACATTTGTCAGTGAATTTTGAGCTTGATGTTCCAGTATGCATTTGGTCCTGTTAAGAAGCATGATGTATCTTTGGTCAAACATGACTGATCCATCAACTTTCACTTTTAAATGCGTTAGACATTACCTCAAACTTTGTCCCTAACAGTAGATTTGTGTATGGCCCTGGGTTTACCTACAAAAATAATATTACACATTCAATGTACTATATTTACATGATCCCAAAACTGTAAGTATAGAGCAATATGACTGTAAGTATAGACCAATGTGACTGTAAGTCAAGTATTTTGGTTATGATTTTTCATTCCTGACTTTGAGAGATGTTACTTTGATGTTTTACCTGCATAAAGTGTAGCTGTCTATGATTCTTTGCTCCTGAGAGTCCTGATGTGACCCCAGCAAATCTGTGTAGCTTTCCTGGTATTTAGCAAGGTAGTCAGAGCATTTTTCACCCATATGGAACTCTTGTTTGCAAATTATGACTCATATAACTTTGTTACCTGCTCTGTTATCATCATGCTATTCAGATATTGCTGGAAGTTATTCTCATTCTGGTTAACATCATTGTCCTGCCTAACAGCTTTCCCTTTTTGTTTGTCAGTTTCGCGATGTACTATGTTTCCTGCAATCATGAATGCATAAGGTTAGCTCTCAGAATGATGTTCTACTAGATATGTTTCAAATTCAATATTTATGCTAGTTCTGTTACAAACAAACATGTATTTTCCTCATTTGTGTAGCAGTTTCATCCAGATATAAGTTCATTCTTCCCAATTTTCTGAATCTAGTAATTGTTACCGATAGAGATGTGCAGTAGGATAAAGTGTTGAATCTGTTTGATGGTGAAATATTCAGGTTACTTGAAACAATCAGTTCACGTGTTTGCCTCAAACTAGATGCGGTTGCATTCAGATAGCATACTTTAAAATTTAGAACATGTGAAGAAGCTAACTCTGATTCCTAGAGTTGAGAAGGTATGTTCACTTCGTACCTGTTTGTCCTCCATGATTTGCCCCCTTTGATTAAGCACCTTGGCTCTTGAGTTTGATGTCTTGCTTTGATCAGCCCCCGGGTTCCTCATACCGCTTATCTCTTTTTCTCTGGGCGTCTGATCGATCTGGGGTGGGTGTGTTGCTTTCTGTTGTTTGGGAGCTTTTTGTGTCCCAAGTTGAAATTTACATGCCTGTTTGCCCTGCATTATTGGCGTATGGTGCTGGGTATTAGGCTGCATATCTAGCTGGGCCTTTTTGTTTTGCCTCATTTCAGCCCAAAATGTTGCTGTCTAGGCAGGCCCAAACCAAAACCA
The DNA here is from genome assembly GCA_012490785.1 of Eragrostis nindensis. Classification (NCBI taxonomy): domain Eukaryota; kingdom Viridiplantae; phylum Streptophyta; class Magnoliopsida; order Poales; family Poaceae; genus Eragrostis; species Eragrostis nindensis. The sequence continues at coordinate 11,277 of JAAXCT010001640.1, read as the reverse complement.
ACTGTTTTTTTCTCTGACAAAATCTTAATCGTGTACTTTGTATCGTGAGGTTGAAAAATCGAGTGTAGGAAGGCTATTTTTCACTCGATTTTCGTCTGGACCAAATTCGAGTGTTTTGGTGCCAAAAACACTCGAGTGTGCATATCTGAGAAAACGCTTGAGTGTAATATAGTCGGTCCCATTTAAAAGCATCAATTATTTGGGACAGAGAGAGAGTATATAAGAGTACTCCTTTCCTGCATGCTATGCTACGGCCGCGACAGGATTGCTGTGTGCCTGAACTTGACGCGTGACTTGCTTGTCAAACCATTGTTCGTGCTATATGTCTCTGACTCTATATGTACTTCCTTCTACATCTACTACTAATGTACATGTGTCGGTGGTGTTGTCGTCCTTTTTTTTCTTTTTTAGAGTATTTACTACCATCAACGCCTTTCAATGTCCAGCAGGGAAAGGAAATCCTTTGTGGACCGGCCACGTCGAGTCGAAATCGTGTGGATGGGCCGCCCAGCCTCCAAATCTGTGCCTTAGAACCAAGCACTGCAAGCCTTTCACATTCAAAACGCGCGCGCCATGCACAAGGAAATGGCTGATGCAGAGAGACTCTCACAATCGAAACGCGCGTGGCTCGCTTACGACCTGCAAGTCTCTCCGCTAACAAGATCGGTCTGTCAGGCACTCAGGCTAGGTCGGTCACCTGCACACGATCTTAAAGACGGATTAGGAAACGGTTGGTTCAACAGTTGTGGCTAACCGCGGCAACTGCACCCAGCTGACGCGTTGTCATAGCACGATTGATGTATTTTTCTGATCAAACAAAAGGGGCACCGTGACAGACTGGTTAAAAACCTATTATAAGCGGCGACAGATAATTGGTTGTGTCAGTGGCACAGGTGTGAGGCAAAAACCGTGGATTCTGCCTTTACAATAAGCTGGTGAATGCATCAGCTGGGGAGCGCAATGGCTGTCAAATTTAGTTGGAAGGCATCATTTTGGTCGCATCGTTTTATTTTACTGCCATGTGGCCTAGTCTATTTATATTAATGGTTGAGAAGTTCAAGCTCTTTTTTTTTTTTTGCGACGGGAGAGAGTTCAATCTTAATGATCAGGGCACACACAAATAGAAAAAAATAGATGTGTGTTGTCTCTTTTTGTTTTTTAGATTTCCTTTTTTACTTTTGAGGATTCAGATTCCGTTAGGAGTACGCCCGATGATCATCAATTATACATTGTTGTTTTATATAGTGGTATATTCATCGCAAAATTTTTTTTTGGGTAAATTGCATCGCTCAATTGTAAGCTCTGGTTGGATCATTAGAGTATCTCAATAGTACGTAGATGAGGTCATAGTTTATTTCTCGCGGAACTTATGTCACATGTCTAGAGTATATCTGAATCTAGCATCAAGTGAATCTGAGTATATCTTGCTGCTCATGTCTCCATCCGTGGAAATGAAATCAAGTTCGTTTGGATGGACCGGACTGCTAAATGACTAAACTATTCAATTATCCAGACACTAATGAAAATAAAATGTATCGTACAAGCAACCGAGAGCTAGTATATAGAACTACATCCTACGCACTTGTATATATATAAATTTGTAGCAAAACTTGTAAGCTTTCTGCTTTTACGGATCCACCGATCCACCAACCAAACGTACTCCCCATTTCTGAACCAACTCAGGAACTCCTGCGTCCTCCATGCACGCGTATATGCTAAGACTGCAGCATCCGCGCCCAGCCGGTTCGCGTATCTCACCAAGCTGTAAGCCGATTGGGCTGACAGCTAGTGCAGTCAAGACCAAACTAATCAGGCAGGAGCGAAAATTGCCGCCAGACGCGGCTTGTTCAAATCTGATCAGGAAAACTGAAGAATCTAGGCGTCGTCGAAGCTTTTCAGATCACCTTACCAGTGACCAAACTCACCACGCGCCAACCAACCATACAAGGTCCATGTTGCAATAATTTATCGCTACAAACGCCTTTGGATTGGCCGGCAGATGTTTAACTCAACTTTGTTCCTGTCTTTTTTCTAATATGCATGAATGCAAGTTAGGTTACCATAGCATCTAACAAGCCACACGCACAAGAAACTAACTGGAGTGCTCGTAGCATGAGTTCGTCGAACCATTAGGTGGTATAAATGACAGCGCAGGGATAAGCCTCACTGCTCATGAGTGTAGCAAGCTTCGTCGTATCCAATAAATTCGCTCCATGTTAGGACTTTGTTTCCTATATTTTCCACTATATAAAAACAATTACGAGTTAAGTAGTCAACGTTTCTATTCATTTCTTTCTAGAAACAACTCATGCTTCATTGATGCTAGAGTATCAACTTGCGCCCTGTCGGCTGGGCTGGAAGCGGCTGGGCTGGCGGCTGAGCTGGTAGCCGTTAGACATATGTCTACTGTAGCTACCAGCTATTCCAGCCAATCCAGCGGCCAGCCCAGCCAAACGAAGGGCCGTTGAAGTTGGTGTACTAAATGGTCAGAGTCACTTGCCACCTTGCAAATATGACCACTACTTCAGTCTGGCACGCGTTAGGCTGACTTCAACAATGGCATGCAAAGCCATTTTTGCTCCTCTGTCGCCACTGTTCACCCTAAATCTTTCTCCAACAAGACAATGCAAAAGGCAATGCATTTTGCATGGGAGGAGAGAGGGAAGCCAAAATTGGCTTCCCTCTCTCCTCCCATGCATTTGCTGTCACGGCCGGGCCCACCATCCCTTCGACGAGGGTCACGGGCGCGCGGCGGCGGCGGGCTCACGGCGGCGGCAGACGCGGGCGCGCTGCGCGGCGCGCGGCGAGGGCGGGCTCGCGGCGGGCGTGGGCGCGCGGCGGCGGCAGGGAATCGAAGAAAAGAAATTCTCCACGGTCAGGGAGAAATTGATGGCGAAGTTTTGACACCGGAAGAAGAAGGGAAGAAATTGGAGCACCTCACGGCGACGGCGAATGGCGGCGATGGCGACGCGAGGCAGCTCGGCCACGACGCGAGGGGAGGAAGGACCCCGCCCGCGGCCCGTCGCCTCCCCGCTCCGCGCAGCGAGTCGATTTGGCGCAGCCGCGCGTCCAAGCCTCGACGACCTCTCTTCTCTTCCACCGGTGAGGCACGCGAGGACCTCCAGGTCGTGGACGGGCGGCGGAGAGAAGGGAGGAGAGGGGAGGCGCAACGGAGACGGAGCCTGGGGAGGAGAGGCGGAGAGAGAGGCTGAGGCGGAGAGGAGGCTGAGGCGGAGCTGGGAGGGAGAGGCGGAGAGCCGGCGCGCGGCGGTGGCGGAGTGGAAGAGGAGGAAGCTCGTGAGGATGCAGTCGTCTGTTCGAGATGCGCCGAGCCTTGCAGGACTTGGAGGGGGCGCCGCGCGGGGGGAGCAGCGCCAAGCAGGCGCGGCGGCGTGGGGCAGCAGCGGAGAAGGAGCGGCGGGGGCGGCGCGGGGGACGAGCTGCCTGAGTGCCTGCCTCTCCAGTATGGCTCTTCTTGTTGGAGACACAAGAAAATAGACAAGGGGAATGCTACTGTAGACACCAGGCAAATGAAGTTTTGGCTCTCCAATTTGCCTCCTATTGTTGGAGTCAGTCTTAAGTTCGCTTCAAATGTGCTCTCTCCCATTTCAAAATTGAGAATGTTTAACTTTGACTATACCCCAAAATGCTTTTAAATTCATTACTTAATGTGATCTTTCTCTCTCAGTCTCGTTTTGAAGTACACCACGAGAGCAGCATTAGACCCAAAATCTTGAGCCGTGCTGATCTTGGATGACATTGATATTCCGTGAAAAACTTGCACCAGGTGTTACATAGGATGATAGGAAAGTGTCCAGGTCCTAACCACGTGTCGGTATGGTCATCTAACAGTTATATGCGCTTTTCAGAGTTACTTAAGTTTCGTTTTCCGTTCATAATTAACCATTTCGAAAGGAAGGGAAGGAAGATCGGCAGAGGCAGCGGCATGTTATTTTCTTGCAGGTAACAGATAACGTCTCTAATGCACGGATGTCAAATCGTTTTAATAAGCAGTTACCATTTAATTTGCTGATAGCTGCATGCTGGAATAACGAAATTTACACACTGTTGTCACAGGGCTCTCTTGTCATAAGTACCAGAAATTAGGTGAGGGTACTGAGAGTGTCCAGTTAAATCAGGCTGTAGAGAGACTAGAATAGAGACGTCTACCAAACAAGATGGCAGCGTTCGCCGTATGGGTACAGCCTTAAAAGAGATCTGATGACTGACGATCCATGGTGTTCATACACAGGAGAGAGAAGAGAGAGGGGGAACAACGCGTTCGCCGTAGCTTAGGCTGCCCGCACTGGAAAACTGTAAACGCTACTGAAGGAGAGTTTAGCGTAACAGCACCCCGCACCGGTCTCCGCAAGCCGTCCGCTAAAGGAGAGGAGAGCTTCCGTTCACGCTATTTTCAGAGGAATCCCGGGTCTACGCCAAACCACATGCCGGGCCCGCGCCCCCCAACCACCCCCCTTCCCCGCGCCCGCCTGGAACGGGAGCGCGTCTTCACCGGCGGCGCAACGCGCTCGCGCAGGTCGTCCACGCGCCGGTCGAGGTAGCCGTCGAGCACGGCCGCGTCGACGTCCACCCAGAGGAGGCAGCACGGGAACCTGAGCGCCGGCCGGTACCCTGCCGCGGCGGCGGCGGAGGAGAACGGGTCGGCGGGGGCCGGCCACCAGCCCCACCACGGCGAAATCCCCCGCCACAATCGCCACCACGGCCGCGCGGCTCATCTTCCCCTTGCCGCTGTCCAGTGTCTCCGCGCCCGCGGGCTTCGCGTACGGCGAGGACGCCACCGTGGACGGAGGGCACTGCCCCGCCCCGGACGCGTTCGGCTGCTGCGCTTCTTCCTTGCACGGCGGGAGCGGCGCGCCGCACAGGGCAGCGTTCCCGTCGAACGCCGCCGCCGGGAACTTCGCCAACGGCGCCGGAATTGCCCCGGACATGGAATTGTTGGAGACGTTGAACGAGAGGTCGAGGAGGAAGTACAGCCGGTTACAGCGCCCCGAGCGACGGCGGGGATGGGGCCGGACAGCGCGTTGCTCGCGAGGAACAGCAGCTTGAGCCCGCGAGCGGCGAGAGGTCGGGGATGGCGCCGGAGAGGGCGTTGCCCTTGAGGCTGAGCACGCGGAGCCCGTCCAGCCTCGCGAGCGCCGGGAGCGCCGCGTCGATTTTGCCGAGGAGGGGGATGCGATGGAGTGGAGGTTCGTCTGTGAAGAGAGAGAGAAGGGGGCGCGCGGCAGCGAGGGAGAGGAGGGGAGGGAGAGATGCGGGCCGGATTTGGGAGGAGATAGAAAAAAGAAAAAGAAAAAAATAAAAGAGAGGAGATGGTAGTTGGGATGATGAATAAAATAAGATAGTGGGGTATAGAGGAAGGATATAGAGGAATGATGGGTGCGGGTGAAATTGGTATAGAGGAGGAGAATCTTGATGACTAGGATAGAATATTCTTTTTAAAGGAAGGATATAGAGGAACACGAGTGCGGATAGCCTTAGCGCAGGACGCCGCCTCCGAACGCCAACTGCAAACATAGACACCCCATGCCATCCAGAACAAGCCGACCAGCTGCCTCTGTGCCTGCACTGTATACGCGGAGAAGGCGAAATGCTGCTTGTTTCTAACCTTTTTTTTTTTTGCGGGGAACTGATTGTTCTAACTTGCAAAAGAAGAGAACCAAAAATTATCATAAGAAAAAAAAAAACTCATACCAACCTCCATTTCGTTTTACTTGTCACTGGTTAGTTACTGTAGCAACTTTGACCGACCGTCTTTTTCTACAAATTCGTCGTCGATGCCTAAAACTTTCTTATCAATAGAATTATCACTAAACATATTTTGACAACATTGCGCACTTTGAAGTATTCATCAAAATTTTGTAGAAAAAAACGGTCGGTCAAAATTGCTACAGTAACTAGCCAGTGACAAGTAAAACGAAATGGAGGTTGGTATATACGAGACTGAGACATTGAACTATTTGTTTGTCATTGCAAATCATATATAATCATGATCATGCTTGAGCTGTTGGCAAGGCTATCAAATTTGGCTCACCTAATTAGCACCAGAGATACAGCTGGATTTGTCTGTTCTGAAGTTCAAACCATGGCCTACTGGCTGTTCATTCAGCCTGAGAGTAGCTAATGAAACTGTCACAGTGCGTTTGGACCGCAAGCAGGACAAGTGTTTTTTCTAGTCCTGATGGGCATTTGATCGGGTTATCGCAAGCTACTAGTACGACGTTAATGTGCTGGACTGGATCGGACCATCGGACCACCATCGCAAGGCGTATTTGCTCCGAGAAACCGGGAGGGTGGGTGGCTGCCATAGATGATAAGCACTTGACCTTCACTAACACTTTTTGGCATTGTCCCTAAAAAAAAGACTTTTGGCATTGCACATGTGAAACAACTTTGTCTAAGGCTTGTATGTAACACTAACACCTTTTTGTAAGTGTTTCTTGAGCTCTGGTACTGCTTACAATTGATTAACTCTTCAGTCCTAGGAACATCACCTTCTGAAGTCGAAACTGCTGAATATTGAAACAAGGTAGGAGTATTCTCTATCAGGGTGCCATTACCACGTCTTCAGGCACTTGTAATTCTTGCCATCCCAGAGATGACTGTAGCTTGGAGCACCTTAATTACCTTACCGGTATTGAAGTGTTTGTCCAAACGGACCATGCCATGCGTCCAGCTGCAGTCGATCGGGTCGAACCCGAGTGAGAACATTTAAGGTCGCAGGTGCACGGTGATGCCCGACAAACATTTGGGCACACTGAACTGAGCCTATCAGTATACTCGTACTCGTCCTCGTCGGAATGAATTGCTGCTTCCAGAAACCAGCCAGATCAGGGACTTTTTTTTTAGTTTTTATTTTTGGGTTCAGAGTGATCAGAAGGTTTCCCAAGGTAGGTGAACGGCATCTCCCGATTATCATCGCTCTCTCTCCAAATGCGGGGTGAATTTCGGTCGGAATTGTTAGCTTCTTGCCAGGGCATTTTACGGAAAATGGGGTAGGAGCATTCATGCTGTATTCTTGTTTTATGATAGACCGTACTGTACCTTGTTTGCTCCAGCAAGGCTTTAATTGCGCAAACAGATCAAGGTACCAGCTCGTAGTAATTTGCACATGTGGCAGTTCTGAAGCTGTTGTCACGGTGTATAACTCGGTGGGTGCAGAAGCACGGTAGCCGTAGCCAAATCAGGCCAACCATTACAGGCCCACAATCACATACGTGCAGGAATCTTGCCAGTTCCTTCAATGCTCCAAGCTTGGATCACTCCAGAAGCGAAATGTTACAGCACAGTAGATCCGTGCAACACGGTGGTGGATTATTTGCTGTGCAGTGCAGTAACGACGGGTGGTTATAAGCCGGGTTTGCTGTGGGTAGTAAAACGGAATGATTCAGACAACAGTCCAGATCCTACACGGGTTGGCATCAACGGGTGGGAATTGATGATGCTTATGTATCCACGCGGAGCTTGATTAATCGGGACCTTCAGCGTCAGATTCAGAGGCATGCATCCATTGCTGCACCTGATCAGTACTGTACTCTATTAGTCGAGTATGGTCACTGTATTCCGTCTCTATCTTTAGGGCTGGCTGCCGAGCCGGCTCGGCTCAGCTCGGCTCAACTCACTCTAGCTCGTTAGATTCGAGCTAGCTCGACTCGGCTCATTAAAGATAAACGAGCAAAAATTTATAGCTCGACTCGGCTCTATATGCTCGCGAGCTTAGCTCATTATGGCTCAACGAGCTAAGATGAAAAACACATTTTGAATAGCTTTTAAAAGAAGAAAACAAGCAGCGATGCACAAACAGCAGCGCCCTTCTCTCCCTCCCACCCCTCCCCGCACAAGTGATGATATATGCTATTACGGCACATATGTTCAAGGCTTGTACATGGGTTGGGCTTTGGAAAAGAAGAATTGAGACCAGGGCCTGGGCCGTGGGCTAGGTTTCTTATTCTCACGTAGCTTGTTTTTTGCTCGTGAGCTATTCATAAGCTAGCTCGAGTTGGCTCGTAAAATTAACGAGCTAAAAACCTAGCTCAGCTCATTGAAAATTGAAACAAATCGAGTCAAGTCTAGTCGAGTTTGCTCCGAGCTGAGCTAGTTTACGAGCCGCGAGTTTTTATTGCCAGCCCTACTATCTTGTCCTCCCTTCTTTCCGAAACTGCTGAAGCTCGACAGGTCTCAGCAGCTCGCACTAACATGGCAATGGCATGAACGCCATCCAATAATTAGTCTGGCAATAGACGCAAAAAAGCGGCACTGTAAACACAAGATACTCGTCTCAGTTTCACATAACTCAATATCAAACCTTCGTTTAGAGTACCAACGCCCAAAGTCGTTAACACCGCAGCTCTGGATAACATTTTCTGTTGGCATTCAATTGTCGCGGCCCATCGTCCTTAATCGCAGCCATCCAAGTTGCCGTAAACAAACCGGAGAAACCGAGCGAGCCTGCCAGCCTCGCCACGATTCTCACCAGTCTCCACCCCTGCTGCACGGCAAAGATCCGATCGAATCCCGCGTGACCGTCGTCAGCCGACGTCAAATCCGGCACGCACCATTCACCGCCGGCGTCGCTGTTTTTCCGAAATCGCTCACCAACGCCGCAGCGGAGCGCGCGAGTAGAAAACCCGTGCGCTGCGTGTGCGTGTGCGCGAGCGAGCAAGCAATCCGCGATAGGAGAGCGGTCCGGCAGGCCCAGTGCCAGCCAACCTCTAACTCCTCTGGTTGTTGGCGGTAGCCAGGCCCTCATTTAAACTACCCATCTGCCCCGCAAATTTAATTACGGGAGCCCGCGTCGATCTCCCCTCCCACTATATAAGACCCCCACCACGGCACCACCTCCTCCGCAAACATCCGATCCCATTCCCAAAGCAAACGCAAACGCAACAACCGGCGCGCACGAGTCCGACCCGGCTCTGCTGTTGTGTGAGCGCGCGCGGGTTCGCGCGCTGTCGGGAGCAGAGGCGCGAGCGCGGGCAAGGCTTGCGCCCGCCGATCGAGCGCGGGCGAGGTGAGCGAGGACTGAGAGGAGGAGCTCGAGCGCCGCGAGGCAGGCAGGCACGGCAGCAAGCAAGATGCCTCACTCGGGGTCGGTGAACCTCAAGTACGTGAAGCTGGGGTACCAGTACCTGGTGAACCACTTCCTGACGCTGCTGCTGGTGCCGGTGATGGCGGCGACGGCGCTGGAGCTGGCGCGGATGGGGCCCGACGAGCTGCTCTCGCTGTGGCGGTCGCTGGACCTGGACCTCATCCACATCCTCTGCTCCGCGTTCCTGGTCGTCTTCATCGCCACGGTCTACTTCATGTCGCGCCCACGGCCCGTGTACCTCGTCGACTACGCCTGCTACAAGCCGCCGGCCAGCTGCCGCGTGCCCTTCGCCACCTTCATGGAGCACACGCGCCTCATCAGCGACGACGAGAAGAGCGTGCGGTTCCAGACGCGGATCCTCGAGCGCTCGGGCCTCGGCGAGGACACCTGCCTCCCGCCCGCCAACCACTACATCCCGCCAACCCCAGCATGGAGGCCGCGCGCGCCGAGGCGCAGCTCGTCATCTTCTCCGCCATCGACGACCTCGTGCGACGCACCGGGCTCAAGCCAAGGACATCGACATCCTCGTCGTCAACTGCAGCCTCTTCTCGCCCACGCCCTCTCTCTCCGCCATGATCATCAACAAGTACAAGCTCAGGAGCAACATCCGGAGCTTCACACCTCTCCGGGATGGGGTGCAGCGCGGGGCTCATCTCCCTCGACCTCGCGCGAGACATGCTCCAGGTACTCTACCTTTTAGTTCAAAAAAAAATCTTTGCGACGGGAAGAGCAAAGGGAAAATTGGTCTCATAGCATCGAAAGATCGCGATATCCGGGAAATACCATCAAACTTTTGCCGTTCCGTAAAATAGCATCGAAAGAATGCAACGTTACCGGAATATAGCATTCCGTCACGTTTGGAGGAGACGCCGTCGCTTCCGTCGTCTCGGTCTCAAATCGCTGCTCCCAAATCGCAGAAAGGCGTCGCCTCTTGTTCTCCTCCCATCCTCTGTCGAACGAAACAGAGCAGCGTCTGTTCTTCTCTCTTGCAGCGTGGCGTCCTTCTCCAGGTGCCGCCGCCGAGCCACCGCCCCCATCTCCTCCAAGACCCGTCGCCCCCTCTCTCCTCAGGACCTGCGCCCCCATCTCCTCCAAGACCCGCCGCCCCATCTCCTCCATTCGCCGCCGACCCCCTCTCCTCCAGGACCCGCCGCCCCCATCTCCTCCAATCGCCGCCGACCCCTTCTCCTCCAGGTCCCGCGCGTCTGCTCCGCCCCTGCTCGTCGATGGAGGAGCTGCGCCGCCTGCACCACGGAGCGCCGCCAAGCTCCACCACAACCTGCTCCCAGCTCGACCCGAACTAAATGGCAGGTCGGCTCACCTGATTCACCATGACTCACCCGAACTCGACGCGATTGTTCAACCCCAACCGGCGATTAGCCAGGCGAACCCGAGCCCCGCCGGCGCCGAATCGGCGGCGGCCGCCACCACAGCCATCCCCAACCAAATCCACGAATCCCACGACAGCAGCAGCCCAGAGCCAACATTGCCGAGCACCATCCCCACCTCCCCTACTCAATCTCGCCCATCCTTTTCCCCATCGCCGGAGCTAGCTTGTCGATTGGTATTCCGATGAAGAAGAAGACGAGGCTGTGCAGCTGTGCTCGAATCGCCAGCTGAGGCACCAGCAGCGGGCGAAGCGGGGAGGAAGAGGCAGCAACCGCCGCCCGAGCAGCCACCGCCGCCCAAGCGGAGGGCGACGTCGGCGAACAGCCGGGTGCCGCCCGACTGGTGCAAGGAAGAGGCCATCCCGCTCGGCCGCAACCGCGACGCGGGCGGCTCGCGCCCTCGTCCTGCACGCGCCGACGACGTCTCCTCCAAACGTGACGGAATGCTATATTCCGGTAACGTTGCATTCTTTCGATGCTATTTTACGGAACGGCGAAAGTTTGATGGTATTTTCCGGATATCGCGATCTTTCGATGCTATGAGACCAATTTTCCCTTTAGTTTTACTAGTTACTAGTAGTAATTCTTGCAGTTGAGAGACTTGGATCCAGAACAATGACAAGACGCATCGGCATACTGGTAATATACAGGTGCACCCGAACTCGAACGCGCTGGTGGTGTCCACGGAGATCATCACGCCCACTTCTACCAGGGCACCCGGCGCGACATGCTCCTGCCCAACTGCCTCTTCGGATGGGCGCGGCGGCGATCCTGCTGTCCAAC